>APFE031096826.1:142856-211318 GCA_000404065.3 Pinus taeda
AAGGTGATGACCATTCATCATCTACAGAGGTTGAGGTATAGAGGAGGCCTCATAAGGGTGGAAAGGGCGGTCATCACAGGTTATTGGGCTAGGATGCATGTTTGCAAGGTGAAGATGAAAATGTTCCAAAGAAGGTTGTCCAAGGTCCGCAAGAGGAAGAAGAAGACCAACCCACTCCGTATCTTGGCTGAGGCCTCTCTCACTCACCATGATACTCATTAGCCTCCTCCTAGCAGCAAACCCAAGAAATTTTGAGAGTTTTGAGGCATTTTTGGCATTTTTGAGAATTTTACAGGTTTTGGCCATTTGAGTGGTCTCACCCCGTGCGCGACCAGTCATGGGGACAGCTCAGAACGGGGAAAATTCTACATTTTTGGAATTTTCATGCAAAAATACATTTTCCTATGGAAGGGTTTCAAATTTTGTGAAGATTTGGGCTCCCAAAAGCTCAAAATACATGCAAATTTTGACTTTCTACCCCTTTTTTGAGTTGCAGAAAGCAGTCTTGGGAGAAATGACTTTTGAGGGGTCAAATCAACTCCAAATTTAGAAATTCTAGTTGGGTTAGAAAGTAGACTTCCAAAAATTTCCAACGAGCTATCTTGCACCTGATTTGGACACCGGGAAGGCCCTCAAACGGAGCTGCCAATGCGCGCGACCAGTCAAAGTCAGGGGCATGACCACTCAGGCAAATTTGCCAGTTTTGACCAGTTCGGCCAGCAAGACACTGTTTTTACTTTGGTTGACTTTTGAGGCATGTAAATGATGGATTTTTGTGTAATTTTCATGGGACTTAGATACTTTTACTCTCCTTCAACACTTCTAGAAGTTTCCTTGATGTAAATGGTAAATATTTAATGCATGGATAGGTTTCCTAAGTTTTAGAGGCAAGTTGTTTTGACTGCCTATTATCTAGTGATTAGTTTAGAATTAGTTGAAACAGCTCCTAGGAAGCTGAGCTCGACCCCTAGAGGTGGGGAAAGGAGTTAGATCTTCTATATTATGCCTTCTCTTACTCATTTTCATGTTGGACTCTTGAGGGAGAAGCTCTATTGTATATTTTACTTGTATCTTTGCAATTTGAGGAAAAGGAAGGCCAGGGTTTTGCAGACATCATTGTGGATTCTTGTGGATTATTGTGCTGATGGTGTGTTTCCTACTTGTCATTGTAAGTGTGTTATGTGTTCCATCTCTTATTCTATTGCTGCTAATTAAATAAAAGAAGTGATAAAGTTTGAATTCATGCATGCCATGCTCAGCTTTCAATTTTGTTTAATATTTATGTTTTCCACTGTCTAGAGAGGATTCAATTTCATTGTTTGCCCTCTTTAGCTTCTCTTCTTTCCTCCCCTTGATCATCTTTTTCAACTAAAGGCATCAGCATAGATTCCTACCTTGCCCCAAAGAATCACCTGCAAAAACTGAGCTCAATCCCCGCACCCTGAATTGTACTCCCTCCAATTGCCACCAAAAACCCCAAAAACTTTAAATCAACCCTCCTTATCAGTTTACTAGCCTAAAATCAGTGTTTCTAATTGGTCAAGTCTTCCCATTGAAAAATCCACCGAGTTTGACCGGAGAGATCCTTCTCATACCTCGTAGGGCTAGCTACGAGGTGAAATGGTCTGATGTAGCTTTGAGGTTTGTCTATCTCAGCCTAGGTGAAATCTCAAGTGCTAACACACACAACCATAGATATTATCCTAAGCACACAACAACTAGGTGACCCAAACCTGGTCTATAGCATATAAGCATGTACATTAGTTTCTCGTGCATAATATTATATCATTATATCAAAATCACCTCCTCTAAGTGTCACCAAAGCTATCTCACCAAGAAGAGACACCACATACTCCCCTCTTGGGCTAAACAAATTTTAAATAAAAAATAATTAATTAGGGCAAAATTGATTGAACAGAATTGCAAAATTCCTAGTGTGCTTCAACCAGGACATTCTAATTTACAGCCCAACATGAAATGCAAACAACAAAAAGTCAACCATTGACTTTGTTGCCGGTGCCCAATAATTAGTATTTACAATACAGTTGACTCAGAGTTAATATAATTGACCATTGTTGCTTTGCAATCAATGCAAAAGTCTTAATAGTAGCCATTTGAAATTCAATTCAACAAGCTTCTTCGCCATTTTCTATATGATGAGCCATTATGGATTTGTAGTGGAAGCCGAAGTCTTAGAAGTGCCGTTGGAAATTCAATTCAATGAGATCTTAGCCATTTTTTATATGCACATGAATTCCATGTGTTACATGCATATTTCTTTATCTTCCAGACATGAGAGCCTGCTAGATTGACTGGAGTTCAGCATTGTTGATTGATCAAATCTACTTGAATTCCATTACTTTAGCATAAATAACTATCATGGCTGATGAAAAAAACGAAAACTCTGCAAGGAAGCACCATATAATATTGCACCAGAATTCTTGGCCAAGCTATGGTAGAATTAATGAAAGGTGTGCCAGAAAAAAAAGCACAACACATTAAACTGATAAAGAGAATGAATTGTTCATCTGTTCCAATCTTTTAGTTTTCATGAATCTCCTATGGCCGACCATCTTGTCATTTTCCCTTATGCTCTCAAGCCTAGGTTTCCAACACTGAGCTTTGCAATTGACCAACTGTGCATGGACTTTCTGCAAATCGGGAGTATTCAAGAGTATATTCTCATAATTTGCAGAATCCTCACCTGCTGAACACCCATGTTCATCAACGCCATGCCATCCATCTTCCAATGATCCAGGTGGATCTTAAGACATAGTGGCATGGGAAAAGCTCAAAAGTCAAAGTGGTAGAAAGGAAATTATCTTGACATCAGATCAAAGTGCTCATCACCCTGATTCCAACGGTGTAAATGGAACTCCAATCCGAGTCTGAATGAAGGAGATAGAAGTAGTCAAAGTTCTGGGTTGACTTGCAGGAATCAGGGGAAAATGAAAGTCCAAGGATGCTCCTGGAAATAGTCCCATTGCGTATATCTTTTCATTATGAATATTCTGCAACTTGAACAGGTTAAAATGGACTTCAGATGATGAAGTTATCACGAAAATAAGTTGCCTTTGTTCCTTTGAAAAAGGAGGCATTTCTTCTTAAAAAATGGGTTTAAAGCCTTCTAAAGGAAAATCGCAATCGAAGGGGTCTAAAGGGTAGACTTAAGGCAGTCGGATAGAACCCCCGATTAGTGATCTCTGACTAATCGCAATTAGGGGCAGGTGATATGCAATTTCAGCGTCGACGATTGGCATCGACGTATGCCATATGGAAGAACCTCGGGCCGTTATATATGTGATATGCTGACAACGGTACGTCAATATCAGTGATATTGGCGATCGGCGATCCTTGCGACAAAAGTCGTTGAGATTTGTGATAAGCGCAGAACTGACAGGAGATTAAAAAGGATTTGATACATTTCAAGTCTAGCTTTTAAGCCTTTTGGTCTGAATTTTCAATGTTTCTGTGTATTATGGTTTTGAATAAAAAAGGGCCATTTTTGGGGTTTTGTTGCAAAGAAAGGTCGGACGGTTGGATTAATCACGACTACCGATCCTTTCGTTGAATGGCTTCTATTATAAAAAAACTGACCCCCGATTTTAACATTTTGGTAACAAAAAAAGTATTATAAAACTCGATGAATGAAGAAAAGTGCAGGGGAGAGAGAGGAATTTGCACGTAGTTCGAGGCAGAGGCTTGCAGAAGGGCCGAAAGTTCATTTTGTCAAAACTTGACAAATTTTATATGGTTTCAGCCCTTCTCGATGCCACAAACACAATGGTGCCATCCATTTCTCCATCTGAGTTCTGCATTTTGCAGCCATTTTCCAGAATGGAGGTATAAGAATCCTTTTGTGTAACTGATGATTGTATTCTTGTTTTTTCATGCCATTTAATGAATGAAGGCCTCCCCATTGATCGAGCAGGGCCCGGAGACGTAGTCCAAGTCGGACGAACCTTGTTATCAAGTTTTTTTGTCTTCTTCTCATGCTTTATGTGTTTCTTCTTCTTCTCTCATGTGCGCATTAAATTTCTATGCTTAAGCTACAATTTTCACATGTGGTTCTTTAATACATCTATAATCAAAATATCCTTGGATCAAGTGGTATCAGCGCAGGCCTTTTTAGATGTGAATTGCATGTTTGTATGCTAACAAGAAATAGGCTCTGCAGAGGCAAAGGGAAACTAGAGCCTTTCGACCCCGAAGTGGGGCGTGCACATCGAAGGAGAACATGGCAGATGAAGAGGCTTGTCTTGAAGAGGAGTGCAATTTCTGCAAAATCTTCTATTCAATGGTAGAGAATGTCGGTCAGTTGCTTTCAAGGATGGAGAAAGCAGAAGAGAGAAAACCATGAGAACAAGGTTCAAAGCATGGAAATGGTGGAGAAGAATCCCCTCCTCCTTCCATGAGTGAAAGCTCTTCTTCCTCTCACCACCATAATAATCAAAATTCAAGGGACGCATCTAAGAAACCCTTCTTCAAATTAGATGTCAAATTTGTTCATCTCATGTTTAATGGTGAAAGTAATGCAGAAAATCTTAATAATTGGATTAGGCAAATTGAGATCTACTGCAGGATTCAACAAATCGTGGAGGATGAGGCAAAGATTCAGTTTGCCTCTCTACAACTGAGCAACACCACTCTCGTCTCATAGGAGAGAAAATTGCAAAGCAGTAAGAATGTGGTTAACCTATTTTCCTCATGGCCTGATTTTATTTCTGCATTAAAGGAACAATTTTATCCCTTGGCTTACAAGAAAAAAACATTAATGAATTGGCAGTATTTAAGTCAAGGTAGAGGTCAGGATGTTCAAAGTTTTACATAGGAGTTTAGAAAGCAAACACTTAATTTGGGTATTGCACTTGATACTCCTGAAGTAGTAACTAAGTACATTGGATCATTACATAGTTACATTAGGCATTCATTATTCATTATTGTTGTTTGAACCAACCACTATTGACTCCACTAGCGTAAAGGCAGTTCATATTGGGAACAGGGGCAAAAATGAAAGAGATAATCATTCCAAGAAATCATCGTTCAAACCTCCCAATGGAAAATCTAAAGCGAAATGGAAAAGAAAGGGGAAGAAGATGGCATCAACCAAGAAAGAAGAAGGAGAAAGGCCTTATTGCACTCACTGCAAAAAGGAAGGTCACGATGACGATCACTATTGAAAATTGCATCTAGAAAAGAGACCAAAGAAGTATGGAGGAAAAGGCAAGTAGAAGATAGTGGCAACTACACAAAAAGACCTTGGATTTGATTTCGGAGATGAAGCATTAATCACAGCAGCAGGAAAAAAAGGTACTCTTACACCTCATATTAATTCTGAATCGCATGAAGGCACTAGTTTAGTAAATGATTCCCTTCCTAATGAACAAAAGAGAATTGAGTTATTTCATATTAGAGTTGTTGTAAATCATACTAAAGTGGAAACTCTATTTGATAATGTATCCCAAGCAAACTTAATTGTAGAATCCTTTGTAAAGAAACTCAGTTTAGAAACAAAACCACATCCAAAACCTTACCCACTTGGATGGATATATGATAAAGCAAAATTGAATGTAACTAAGCAGTGTAAAGTAAAATTTCTGATCGCTTCTAAGCCAGTGGATGAAGTAGAACTTGATGTGATCCCATTGGGTATATGTGGCGTGGTGTTAGGGAGTCCATACCTATATGATAGAAAATAAATTTTCTTCCTTCATGAAAACAAATACCAAATCACAAAAGATGGGGTAGAATATATTGTAAGGGCTCATCAAACTAAAATCAATGCCAACCTTATAAGTGTAGGAAAAATGAAGAGGTTAGTAAATTCCAGTAAGGGTTGCATGCTTATGGTTGTAAGGGGAAAAGATGCAGAATTAGTCGATGCTTTCTAGGGTTGTGATCAAGAACATAAAAAGGAAGTATGTGAATTAATTTCTAACTATGATGAGATGTTTCAGGGACCGAGGGGATTACCTCCAAAGAGAGAAATCTAACATGAGTTCCATTTGCGGCATGACGCTCCTTTACCAAATATTGGCATGTATAGGATGTCGAACCTTAGCAGGTGCAGCAATTGTTGTACCAAGGGGTCATTAGGCTAAGCACTTCTCCATGTGGCTCACCGATTGTCTTAGCTCAAAATAAACATGACACATGGAGGATATGCGTGGATCATCGAGCACTAAAAAAAACACGGTGAAAAATCATTACCCTTTTCCATGCATTGATGAATTATTAGATCAGTTAAAGAATGTTATCTATTTCACCAAATTGGATTTGTGTAGTGGTTATCGCCAAGTCCGAATTGCAGAGCAAGATGTGTGGAAAATGACCTTCAAGACCAAACAGGGGCTGTTCGAATGGATGGTGATGCCATTCAGACATTGCAACGCTCCAACCACTTTCATGAGGGTCATGAATGATCTCTTTAGGCCTTTCATTGATGAATTTGTTCTTGTATATCTAGATGATACCCTTGTATTTAGTAAAAGTTGGAATGAACATGTGTGTCATGTGAAGAAAGTGCTTGATGTATTGAAAAAAGAAAAACTCTATGTAAAATTGTCAAAGTGTGAGTTTGGGAAAACCTTTTTGGTTTACCTAGGTCATATTGTTGGTCATGGTCAGTTAAAAATTGGTCCTTCTAAAGTTGAAGCAATTTTAAATTTCCCTAAGCCTACTAGTGTAACCGAGGTCCACAGCTTTTTGGTTCTAGTCTAATATTGGAGGAGATTTATTGCCAATTTCTCTGTTATTGCAGCACCTTTACACACATTGACAAGTGTGAAATAGGTCTTTCAATAGGGAGGAAAACAGCAGAGGTCCTTCGAAACATTGAAGGAAAAGATCAGCACCACACTAGTCTTAGCCTTACCAGATATCCAATAGCCATTCGAGATTGAAATAGATGCCAGCGAATATGCCATGGGAGCTATATTGATGCAGCGAAAGAAGCTGATATGTTACCATTCTGAGAAGTTCTCTCAGGCTGCAATAAACTATCCCACTTATGACAAGGAGCTTTATGCCTTGGTTCAAAGTGTGAAAAGTGGAAACACTACCTAATCGGTAAGGAGACCATCATCCATTTAGACCATCAGCCCTTGCAGTACCTTCAGTCACACACCAAGTTGCAGCAATCACGTCATTGCAGGTGGATAGGTTTTCTTCAACAGTTTCATCTGGTAATAAAGTATAAGAAGGGCACTAGCATCAAAGTGGTTGATATGCTATCTTGCCCTCCTATTTTTGCTTCTATTATTTTTCATAATGCTTCATTGTCTTTTGAGAGTTATGCTGAACAATATGCTAACAATGATGACTTTAAGGAGATTTATGCAAAACTAACCCATGGTTCAGAGGTGGACAACTATCACTTATAGGGGAAACTGTTGTATCACCTTGGAAAATTGTGCATTCCCACAGGGGAACGAGTACATGTAATTCGACAGGCCCACACCTCTCTTATGTTTGGTAACCTTGGTGTCGAAAAGACTTTATGTCATGTAAAAAGATTTTGTTTTTGGCCTCATATGAAGAACATTGTGACTAGCTATGTAAAGGGTTGTGTGGTGTGTTCTGTTTCAAAGCCCTCTAATAGAAAACTCGGGCTCTACATACCACTCCCTCCTCTGGGTTGTCCATGGGAAAGTGTGTTGATGGACTTTGTAGGAGGTTTGCCTTTGTCTAGAAAGAGTCACGACTATTTGTATGTCGTCGTTGACCATTTTAGTAAGATGTGTATTTTAATGCCTTGTAAAAAGAAGATTACTGCAGAGTAGACTACTTGTCTTTTGTTTCGGTATGTTTGCATCCATTTTGGGTTACCCACATATGTTGTGTTAGATCGGGACTCTCGCTTTCTCGGAGAGTTTTGGACCATCTTGTGGAAGATAATGGACACCAAGTTGAAAAGAAGCACGACATTTCATCCATAGACTGACGGACAAATAGAGGTTGTCAAGCACACCATGGTACACTTGTTATGAGGCTATTATGGGAAACATCCTAAGTTGTGGAATGAGCATCTTCCATATGTGCAACATTCCTACAACCGAGCAATGCACTCATCTACGCAGCGTTCACCATTTCATACATGTTTTGATTACCTGCCAAAGGACCCTTTTGATATGGTATTTGGAAGGGAAGATGACTCCAGTGGACGTAATGACAAGGACAAAGCACAACAGTTCATTTAGCAGATCTAGTTGATTCACCAAGCAGTACAAGAGCAATTGGAGAAAAGTCAAGCTTGTTACAAGGCCCAACATGGCAAACACCGAGTCAACCATCAACATCAAGTGGGTGACAAAGTGTGGTTCCATATCAACAAGGACATGATGAAGGGAGAAGGGAAGAAGTTGTGACCAATCCAGTATGGTCCATTCACCGTTTTGGAGAAGATTGGAAACAATGCCTTTTGTCTCGATTTGCCGATATATATGCAGATGTACTATGTAGTGAATGTGGAGAAATTAAAGCTGTATGAGCCACCATTTATTATGGACACCGAGGAGGTGGGCACAGTTCCTACAGTTGATGATTTTGCACCAGAGCATCTCAATGAGTTATCTGAAAACATTAGCCTTGACAGAAGAACCAAGACTTCACGACAAGGAGATTTGGAATACATTCGAGTTGGTTTCAAGGGGATGCACCCCAGCAAGGCAAAATGGTTGGAGAAGGAAAGAGTGAGGGAACAAATCCCTCACTTGCCAATTGACTGATAAAGCTTTTGGCAGTCCAAAAGCTCCTCAATGGGGAGGATTGATCCAGGTGGATCTTCACACACAGTGGCATGGGAAAAGCTCAAAATTCAAAGTGATAGAAAGGAAATTATCTTGACATCAGATCGAAGTGCTCGTCGCCTTGATTCTAACAGTGTGAACGGCATTCCAATCCGAGTCTGAATGAATGAGGTAGAAGAAGTCAATGTTTTGGGTTGACTTGCAGGAAATAGGAGAAAATGAAAGTCCAAGGATGCTCTTGGAAATAGTCTCATTGCGTAGATCTTTTTATTCTAAATCTACTACAAATTGAACGGGCTAAAATGGACTTCGGATAATGAAGTTATCGCGAAAAGAAGTTGTCTTTGTTCCTTTGAAAAATGAGGCATTTCTTCTAAAAAAATGGGTTTAAAACCTTTTAAAGGAAAATCGCAATCTAAGGGATCCAAAGGGCGGACTTAAGGTAAGGGGACGGAACCCCTGATCAACGATCTCTGACTAATAACAATCGGGGGTAGGCAACATGCAATTTTGGCGTCAGCGTATGCCATATGGAAGAACCCCGGGCCGTTATATTTGTGATATGCCGATGTGATATGCTGACAGCGATATGCTGATATCGACGATTGGTGATCCCCACGACAAAGGCCATTGATATTTGTGATAAGCGTGGACCCGACAGGAGATTAAAGTGGATTTGATAAATTTGAAGTCTGAATTTTAAGCCTTGTGGTCAGAATTTTCAATGTTTTTGTGTATTATGGTTTTGAATGAAAAAGGGCCATTTTTAGGGTTTTGTTGCGAAGAAAGGTCCGACAGTCGGGTTAATCGCGATTGTCGATCCTTTTGTTGAATGACTTCTTTTATAAATAAACCGACCCCCAATCTGAGCATTCTTGTAACAAAAAAAGTATTATAAAACCCGATGAATGAAGAAAAGTGCAGGGGAGAGAGAGGAATTTGCACACGGTTCGAAGCAGAAGCTTCCAGGAGGGGCGAAAGTGCATTTTGTCAAAACTTGACAAATTTAATATAGTTTCAGCCCTTCTCGACGCCATGAACACAATGGTGCCATCCATTTCTCCATATGAATTCTGCATTTTTGAAGCCATTTTCCATAATGGAGGTATAAGACTCCTTTTGTGTAACTGATGATTGTATTTTTTTTTTCATGCCATTTAATGAATGAAGGCCTTCCCATTGATTGAGTAGGGTCTGGAGACATAGTCCAAGTTGGAAGAACTTTGTTATCAAGTCTTATTATCTTATTCTCATGCTTTATGTGTTTCTTCTTCTTATGTCATGTGCGCATTAAATTTCTATGGTTAAGCTACAACTTTCACATGTGATTCTTTAATACATCTATAAGCAAAACATCCTTGGATCATCCAAAAGCTTTGAAATAAACTCAGGGCAGACTCTGATCCAAGGTCCTCCGCCAACATCGCTTTTTTGTATCTCAAACAATTGACACAAAGTAGAAGCATGTTCGATACTGCAAAGCGGCGTTGATGGCCGAGCTGTGGAAGTAAGTGGAGATTTTGTGGGTGGGGGTGACGATATTAAGGAAGCGACCAATAGGAGAGATAAGGGAGAGTGAAAGAAGTGTTGGGGTAGAAGGAAGTACTTGTGGCCCAACCTAAGTTGGTCACTCGAAGATAAAGTGGGTGTCTTATGGCCGATGTAGAATGAATCAGAGTGACAAACTAATGTTGGAGGTACTACACACTTAGGACCTTCATTACTGGCACATGCAAACACTTAGAGCATTCACTGACAAGAAAGGCTTCAACATTGGAATCTTCACTAGATTGGTGCCTTTGACTGTCCATGCATGCATGGGACTACATGCAAGATCCTTTCTGCATGATTTACTCCTCCTTTCACTCTGCAACTTGCTAGTTCTCTTCAGAACTTGTTGTAGGTGTCGAGTCCTCTCATTAATCACCACTATGGCGCATTACCTTGGGATCTTCACCCAGTCATGCATATTAGTTGACTCTCATGTAGTATATCATGAGCATTGTAACCAATTTTTTGTTAATCAATAATTATTTTTGTTCTTTTTATTTTTTTTAGTGTTTTTGCTCCACAAAGCTGTGTGTTCAACCTCTTTTAGCTAGATCCATCTGTGCAATTTTTCTAACGCATTTACATGGTATCAGAGCTCACAGGTTGCTAGATAAAAGGCGCACCAGTACTTTATTTTGCAGGTATTACAGATTGGAGATCAAATATCGACAGAAAAATGGAGTTTCTCAAAGCATCAATCCTAACACCGTATAACTATCACAAATGGAAGGACCAAATGGCTCGATACCTTCATCAGAAAGGGTTGTATAGGATTACCATGGCTGCAGAAGTGGAACCCACTTCAGCCATAGAGAAATCCAAGTACCTCAACCGCATGGATGAGGCCCACAGATCCATATGCATGTGGATCTCCCCAGAGTTACAGTTTCATCTATCTTCCTGCAGTACTCCCAATGAGATTTGGAACAAGGTTAAAGAACTCTACGAGAAACAGGATGAGATAAAAGGACATTTGCTCGAAGTGGAGCTGCTCTCATTGGATCCACAGAATTATGACAGAATTCAAGACTTCTTCAACAAATATAATGATCTATTGTTGCAACTCAAGGATTGTGGAATTGACAAATCCAAGGAGAAGAGTCACCAAGTTCTCTCTATTATGTCAAAGCTCAGACCATAATACTCCATCTTTGTGTCTACATTTCATTTAGTAAGGCTTGCAATAGGTAAATCCTACACTATGCCTTCTCTCAAAGAGTACATGGAGTCCCTCACTTTTGAGCAAGATAAAATCATTGGAATGGGGAAAATCAAACCTCCAAAAGTGCATGCACTTGCTATGCATGATGGCAGCCACAATAAAAATCATAGATCTGATTCAAATCAGAAAAATGAGCAGCAAAAAGACAAGGGAAAAGCGCATTTCCATCCAAAGAAGGAAGGGTCCATCAAGTCCTTCAATGACTCCTCTGGCTCCAGAAATTAGAAAGGGAAGAAAGGAGACAAATGCACCTATTGTCACCAAGGATCCCATCCAGAATCCTCTTGCATGAAGAAACAAATTGACCAAATTCCATAAATCCTTCAGAAGCACAACCTTGGGGACCACATCCCTTAGGGTGCCAATGAAGAAAACTGAGGATCTACCACACGGGAAACGTAACAATTTTCATGCTTTGGTTACAATTAACTCTTCCCCTAATGCATGGATTATAGATTCTAGTGTATCACATCATATGGCTGCTACAAAGGAAGTCTATTCCTCTTTGGATGCATGCAAAGGACCTCCCATCCTCATGGGATATGACTCACCTATTGAGGTCACCGGAAAAGGTAGAGTGGAACTTTTACACGGAAACTTTGAAGTTGTGCTTCATGTTCCAAAACTTTTGGTAAACCTGCTTTCAGTTTATCAGATCACTCATTCTGGAACTGGAAAGAGAGTGGAATTCACTCCAAATGTAGTGAACATATATGACCTACACAGCAGCTCCAAAATTGCAAACAGTGAGGTAACCAATGGAGCTAGATTGTATAGATTTTCTGAACTTATTGAATCTGAATCCTCCTTATTGCTTACACTACTGATGATAGTAGTAGGCTTTGGCATGAGAGGTTTGGTGACTTGAGTTACAAGTATATGGAATAGCTCAAAAATCATGAGATGGTGGAAGGCTTGCCAAATATCAGTTTCTCCAAAGGAGTTTGTGAAGGGTGTGTCATTGTCAAACATCCTAGAGAAAATTTTGACACCGACAAGACTCACAGAGCATCCTCTCCTCTAGATCTGATCCATAGTGATATCATGGGGCCGTTTCCTCATCCTTACATCAACAAAACAAGGTATGTTCTTACGTTTATTGATTATTTCTCATAGTATACTTAAGTGTATCTTCTCAGGGCCAAATCTGAATTTTTTGTGCACTTTGAAGATTCCAAAGCACTAGTTGAGACATAGTTAGAGAGAAAAATCAAAGCCATTCATACAGAAAATGGGAGGGAATATGTTAACACATCACTTTAGAACCTTTGCCTTGAGTACGGCATACAGTTACAGCACACAGTTCCATACACTCCACACAAGAATGGAGTTGCTGAGAGAAAGAACCGATCTCTCAAAGAGATGGCTTCCTACATGCTACATGCTAAGTCACTACCTCATAAGCTATGGGTTGAAGCACTTAATTGTGCTAACTACATCCATAACAGATCTCCTCATAGATTTGTCAAGGATCAGACCCCCTTTGAGGCTTGGAGTGACACTAAATCGGAGGTCACCCACTTCCGTGTTTTCGGCTCCCGAGCATGGGCTAGGATCCCCTCTGAAAAGAGGAAAGCTCTTGATCCAAAGAGCATTGAGTGCATCTTTGTTGGATACCTTGATGGTGTGAAGGGATACCGACTCCTAATTTCCTCTATGGACAAGCTCATCATTGAGTGAAGTTTCCAATTCGAGGAAAGTCTCTCACATGCACTTCAATTGCCGCATGCAGACACCTTTTATCTACCTCATGACCGAGCTGATGACTTAGTACACTCAGATGCAGATACAGAGCATGCAGATGCCAAGGTAGAGCATGCAGATGTAGAGACAGAGTCTTCAGATACAAATCTAGTGCATGCATATGATGATCCACATCCAAGCCCAGATCGGGCTTCCAGTAGTGAATCAACTTCCCCTATCATAAATCAGAGAACAAGGAGTTCAAGTGGGATATATGCACAAGACCACCTAGCTACTAGAAATGGTCTTGTGGGGTATAATTTTTATCCGCAGAGGACTAGCTCAGAGTTTATTGAGCGTCCTCTTGTGGTGCAGGGCTACACCCGCACCCATACCCACAATATGCCTTTTAATAGAATAATGCATCTACACCTGTCCTTGGATATTTAACTCAATGAAGGACTCAAATCTACAGACCAATAATGATCAAGTGGCCCTCTTATAAGTTCCTTTGTAATGGAACTTCAATCACCCCACTGTAATCCTCTATCGAGACTATTTTCACCCTTCAGAACCTTAGTTCAAACCTTTAAATGCGGATATACATATACAACTAGTCCTCTCAACCTTTGGTTAATATATATGTTAACACTTAAATGCTTTATTGCACTTTTCCTTATAAAATCCATTTATAAAGGAGAAATACCCCAAACATGCATTCTTCCACCTTTCGTACGACTATCGCACAGAATAAAAAATCTATCGTAATCGCAATCAGCTATCGCAATATCCAAAGGTCATATATATATGAGCCATCACCCCTCATCCGACTCCGATATGACAATCGGAAATCGTTAACATGACATTTAGCGTTAAAAGGCCTACACCATATAACTATCAGAAACATTAAATATTCGGGAATACAAAGGAATTCCCACTCCGAAACCTTATAATGGATTTCAAATTCTCTATATTCACATTCATAGTTGGTGTCGAGTCCACAACTTATTGCCCCACAACGCTTCCACTGCGACTCCAATGATTCCCAATCTCTGAACCTCTAATCGCCGATATGTTGCTATCGGTGATATCACAACATTCCTAAACTTTTGACCCTTGGCACCTCCAATCACCGATATGCGATTTAATTTTGAGCGTTGATCTGGCCACGATCCAACAGTCTGTGATTAATCGTTACTTGCTCTTTGTAATTATCCAAGGCTCGTTCCGATAACTTGAAAAGGTTCTCCGCCGATGCGACACGATCTCAACCATTGATCTAAATGATCCAACGGTAGTTGAGCATTAATACTTCACTTCTTTGCAATTCCTTTTACTTAGAAAATTTATGTTATTTCTTCAGTTCTTTGGTGATTTGGTTCTTCTGAAGGTTTTGTTCCTTCACTGCTTTTGTTGCGCCACTCTGATGCTCCAATTGGATTCAATGATCCCTTTCAATTCCGTTGATTCGTGCAACTCCTCCTCTACTTATTATTTACTTGGATTCGAAATCCATTGTGATTCCTCTCAATCACTCTGTCCCTCTGCATCCTGCAAAATTCTGCTTGCAGCCTACAGAGCCTACGAATTAGTAGTAATTCATTCATTAAATACTTCTTAAATGTACTGACACAGATAGGAAATAACTCAGAATATATATTAATATAAAAGCAAGATTACATTTGAGACTCCTCGGTCTCGCTCACACACATACACAGGCTTGATTATCCTATTAATGGCCTCCCCCTCTACCCGTAGGCTTATATACATATATATATGAAAACATTGGATCGGATCGTTGAAGCTTTGATCAATCTTCTAACAAAAGCCTAAAGCTCTACATGCATGCATACATGGCAGAAAAGCCTCCTTGAAACTTTATGCCATCTTTTCTCTATTTTAAAACAAAAAAGCCTCCTTATTGCTCAATGGTCCACATATATTCTCCCTTTTATGCCTAAAAGCTCTCCCTTGCTCCTAGAATCATGGAACTATTCATGTTCTCATTAATTTATTGTGAGAGCATATACATATTCTCCCATTAATAAAATCACACTTAAAGGCCTAAATATTACTTTGACTTGGAACTTAGGAAACTAATTCCTAAAATGCATGACCCCCTATGTCTACTATTTACAATGATTTTCCTTGCGTTGAATGCTCTTGCATCAGACTCCCAAAGTAGAAAATATTCATGATCTCTTGATCATGTGCCTTCTAGTCTTGGTCTTCCTGGATCCCACACTTTGTTCTGTAACTGTCCACATGCTTTGATCCCTTGTTGCTGCTACAATTCTGCTGTCTTTTGCTCCACTTTCTTCTTCCTGTCAATCAAGTTCAACTTCTGATTGATCTTAATTGTTGTTGCTACCATTTTCTCCATTTGAATTGCTTCATCATCTACTGCCATATTTCTTCAATTTCTATGTCCAGGATATCTTTGGGCTAGTCCATCTTCTGCTTCATATTTATTCCTATTTCTTTTTGTTTCAAGTTATTGTTGTTGTCTTCTATGCTAACTCCTGCTTTTCTTGCTCCAACTTTTGGTTTTCTTGTTGCCTCCCTATCATCCCTACCCTCTTTCATGATTAAATCATGAGTTCTCAGCATCTTCTCCAGCAAATTAACTTCTTTGTTCCGCGAATTGAGTTCTGCCATAGAATTCTCTTCTTTCACCTTTATTTGGTTGTTCACTTCTGCTAAATATCCTCCAACATTTGCAACAAAACCTGCACATTCAAAACACTTTTTAAAATAAAAAACATAAGGCTGTTATGCCTTATTTCTCTTTGGCAATGTTCCCTTCTTCTCTTCCATCAACACATCAGTATGTTGTTCTAAATTCTCAAAAGAATTCATGAGACTACTTATTAGTATCTCTTCCACACCATCTGTCCTAATGATGTCCTCCTGCTCTTGTCCATTGTAGTGAACTCCTTTTTCTGCAATCATACTGTCATACTCTGAATTCTCCAACAAATATTCCAACAATGCAATTTCTCTATGACACTTTGCCAGTATTTCATCATCACATATATTTCCTACATTTACACACAAATTACTAGTTTGGGAATCATAAGGTTCAACAGTCTCAACGGTTGCTTCACATATTAGATCTTTAGACTGATTTTCATCTCCTCCTTCCACAAGAACTTGTTCCAGTGTTGTTACATCTTCACACATCCATGCATTGTTAAGTTCCTTACGCTGCAATAACTCACTGCTTCTCTTATTTAAGCAACATTCTTCATCCTCCTTTTCTTCAGAGTTTTTACCTTCTAAAAGATACTTCCTTATACTTCTATCAATTTCAATAGCTTGCTCCACAAAACAATAATTTACTAGTGTTCTTTCTCCCTCTGCTAAGTCTTGCGCATAGACTTCTTCCTTCTTAACATCTTTCAATAGATGTCCTTCTTCCTCAACAACTTCCATGGCTATCTCCATTGTGCCTATCATCATAGTGAATTGGTGATCCTTTACTATGTTTTCAGCTAACATAGTCTCTACCTCAAGTTTGCCTTCAGTCCCTTGCTATTTATCTTCTCTGAAGATATCTTCAAATGGTTGCTTTTCTCCTGCAATATCTGTCATCATACACAAACTATCAGTTTCAAAAATATAAGACCCTATGGTCTCACTTGATGGTTCAACCATCATTTCTCCTTGTTTTTCTAAATCATTCATATGATTCAGAAATTGTTTGATAGTCTCTTCTTCAATCTCCTCAAGCCCTTCACTTGGTTTCTTGACTTCTTCCACCAATTGTATATGAGATCTATCTACCTCATCTTCTTCCAGAACAAAATTTTGATTCTGCTGGTCTTTTTCCTTCTTCATGACAATATCAGCTGATTTTCCTTCACTTACAAACATACACAAATTGTTAGATTTAAAACCATGTGACCCTTCGGCCTTACTTGAAGTTTCAGTCTTCAAGTCTTCATCTTCACTATCTCCCAAAAATTCTTCTTGTTCTAGTTCACAAATGGATTCTTCCAATTTTAGCTCAACTTCCTTGACTTTTCCCTTCAACCACTTCACTTTCTTTTGTTGCAGCCTTCTCTGCATCTCATTCCATTCTACTGGCTTCTTCCTCAAGACCCAACCTAGTCTCTAGCTTTCCTCAAGCATTCTCCTTAATGCATTGAGTTGTTCTTTTAATTCTACAATCTCTTTGTCAATTTCCTCTTGACTCATCTTCTTTCCATTTTCTTTAGCATTCTCTTTCGTATATCCTCTATTGTGGCTTCTCTTTGAGCCTCTGCTATGACTATCAATAGTCATCTTCTCTTCTTCTTTCTTCATGAGCTCCCTTGCAACAAGCCTCTGCAACAACTAGTCCTCCTCGCTGGAATCTTACGTCACTAAGCTCTCCTCACTCAGTCTTTTGGTAAGCATAGTCCCTCTGTCTGGAACCTCTTCTTGAGCAACACCTTTGCTCCTTCTAGACTTCTGCAATCTCTCACTTTCTCTTGAGAACACTTCAGCGGTCCTCTCTGTCCAATCTCTTATTGGATTCTTCAAGTTCACTGCTACTTCTCCTTCAGAGTATTCTCCTTACTCTTTCTTCAAGGACACATATGTTCTCTTCTCACAACTTCTCTTGTTGTCTCCTTTGCATTAGTATAAAAACACACATTTTTAATTTAAACAAAACATAACATATTACCTCTCCTTCAAGATCTCAGCGTGATCTTGTTTCATCCATTCTTCTGCACTTTGAATAGATTGTCCTCTGGTTGGGTTCCAAGTCCTCTTTTCTTCAAAACTTGCATTAAGAAATCCTACTTTCTCCAAGCCTTTGTTGGAACTACTACAATTTCCCACTATGGTCTTTATCATTCAGCACATTACCTTTTCCTGTATGCAAATTCCTTTTCGCAAAAATCTTCCCCGCTTTAATTCTGCTCTGATAGTAATTTTGCTTTGACCTCAATTCTTCTCTGATACAAACTTCTGCTCTAATACCACTAATGGTGCAGGGATACACCTGCACCCATACCCACAGTATGCCTTTTAACAGAATAATGCATCTACACTTGTCCCAGGATATTTAACTCAATGAAGGAGTCAAATCTACAGACCAATAATGATCAAGTGGCCCTCTTATAATTTCCTTTGTAACGGAACTTCAATCACCCCATTATAATCCTCTATCGGGACTATTTTCACCCTTGAGAACCTTAGTTCAAATATTTAGACGCGGATATACATATACAACCAGTCCCCTCAACCTTCGGTTAATGTATATGTTAACACTTAAATACTTTATCGTACTTTTGCTCATAAAATCCATTTACAAAGGAGAAATACCCCAAACATGCATTCCTCCACCTTTCGTATGACTATCGCACATAGCCCGAGGTTAAAACCTCTTTCGCAATCGCAATCGGCTATCACAATATCCAAAGGTCATATATATATGAGCCATTACACCTCATCTGACTGCAATATGACTATCGAAAGTCGTTAACATGACATTTCGTGTTAAAAGGCCTGCGCCATATAACTATCAGAAACATTGGATATTTGGAAATATAAAGGAATTCCCACTCCGAAACCTTATAATAGATTTCAAATTCTCTATATGCGCATTTATAGTTGGCGTCGGGTCCACAACTTATCGCCCCACAAGGCTTCCACTGTGACTCCGCCGTTTCCCGATCTCCAAACCTCCGATTGCCGATATATCGCTATCGGTGATATCGCAACATTCCTAAACTGCTGACCCTTGGTGCCTCTGATTGCTGATATGCGATTTGATTATGACCGTTGATCTGGCCACGATCCAACGGTCCATGATTAATCGCTGCTCACTCTTTGTAATTCTCCAAGCTCTGTTCTGATAACTTGAAAAGGTTCTTCGCCGATGCAACATGATCTCAGTCGTTGATCTAACTGATCCAATGACAGCTAAGCATCAATACTTCGCTTCTCTACAATTCCTTTTACTTAGAAAGTTTACGTTGTTTCTTTAGTTCTTCAGTGATTTGGTTCTTTTGAAGGTTTTGTTTCTTCACTGCTTCTGCAGCACCACTCTGATGCTCCAATTGGATTCGATGATCCCTTTTGATTCCGTTGAATTGTACAACTCCTCCTCTGCTGATTCTTTACTTGGATTTGAAATCCATTGTGATTCCTCTGAATCACTTTTTCCCTTTGCATCCTACAGAATTTGGCCTGCAACCTGCAGAGCCTACGAATTCATAATAATTCATTCACGAAATACTTCTTAAATGTATTGACACAGATAGAAAATAACTCAGAATATATATTAATATAAAAGCAAGATTACATTCGAGACTCCTCGGTCTCACTCACACACATACATAGGCTTGACTCTCTTATTAGTGGCCTCCCCATCTGCCCGTAGGCTTACATATATATATATATATGAAAACATTGGATCGGATCGTTGGAAGTCCAATCAATCCTCTAACAAAATCCTAAAGCTCTACATGCTTGCATACATGGCAGAAAAGCCTCTTTGAGACTTTATTCCATCTTTTCTCAGTTTTAAAACAAAAAAGCCTCCTTATCGCTCAATGGTCCGCATCTATTCTCCCTTTTATGCCTAAAAACTCTCCCTTGCTCCTAGGGTCGTGGAACTATTCATGTTCTCATTTATTTGTTTTGAGAGCATTTATATATTCTCCCATTAATAAAATCACACTTAAAGGCCTAAATATTACTTTGACTTGGAACTTAAGAAACTAATTCCTAAAATGCATGACCCGCTATGTCTATTATTTACAATGATTTTCCTTGGGCTGAATGCTCCTACATCATCTTGCCCTCACTGCCACTAAACCAACACCATCCCGACATTGTCATTTGGTTCATTCTTCTAATCCATATTCTTATGTTGAGGCCGTTGGGCATCCCTCTTGGGAGTCTACCGTGGAGGAGGAGTACAACTCCCTCCTCGAGAACCAGACCTGGGATCTAGTCCCCCTTCCTTCGGGAAGGAAACTTGTTCAATGCGAGTGGATCTATAGGACCAAGAGTGCTACAGATGGGCATATCACTAGACAGAAAGCTAGGCTAATAGCCAAAGGATTCCAGCAAGTGCATGGCATTGATCATGATGAGACCTTTGCTCCAGTAGAAAAGATGGATTCCATATGCCTTGCACTTGCCATTACGGCTACCCAGGGGTGGGAAGTACATTAGATGGATGTGAAGAATGCCTTTCTTCACGGATACCTATCTGAAGAGATCTACATGGAGCAGCCACATGGTTTCATTCAGGATTCATCTTTGGTCTGCAGACTGAAGAAGTCTCTCTACGACTTTAAGCAGGCCCCAAGAGCTTGGTATGCGAAAATGGATTCTTTTCTCTTGTCACAAACTTTGAAAGATGTAATTTTGATCTGAATGTTTACATGATCAGGACACATGACTCTCTTCTTATCTTAGTTTTGTATGTGGATGATCTCCTAATCACCAGTAGCTCGGCTTCAGCGATTGTTGTAGTCAAGAGGACCTTGCATGATATGTTCTTGATGATGGACATGGGTCCATTACACTTCTTTCTTGGTCTTGAGATCAACCAGGATGCCACAAGCATCAAACTCTCTCAGGCTAAGTATGCAAGAGATCTCCTCGAGAGATTTCACATGACTCACTGCAAGCCAGCATTGACTCCTTTTCTGTCTGGGGCCTGCCTTGAGGATGGAGGTGACACTCCATTAATTGACAGTACTCTCTACCTACAACTAGTGGGGAGCTTACCATACCTCACCCACTCCAAACTAGATCTCTCATATGCAGTAGGGGCAATTTCCAGATACATGCAGGAGCCGCATGAGCTACACTGGAACGTTGCTAAGTGCATCCTCCGAGATGTGCAGGGCACCATCACCTTCGCGATTCATTATGCAGCAGGAATTGCATTGAATTTTCTTGGGTTCACAGATTCTGATTGGGCGGGCAACAACGTTGATCGCAAGTTCACCTATGGATATTCATTCAGTCTAGGATCTAGCCCTATCTGTTGGTCGAGCAAGAAGTAGGCTGCTATTTCTCTCTCTTCATCTAAGCCAAGTACAGAGGAGCAGTCAACATCACCATTCAGGCTCTCTGGCTACAAAACTTCCTCACTGAGTTGGGCATCCAATTCCACTAGCCCACTGTCATCTAGTGTGACAACGAGAGCACTATCAAATTTTGCAGGGATCTCGTACAATGGCAGCGGACGAAGCACATAGAGATTCATATGCACTACATCATAGACTTAGTACATGATCGGGTCATTGATTTGCAGTTTTGTCCTTCAACAGAACAGACTGCAAACATCTTCACCAAGACATTCACTGAGTAGAAGTTTCACTCTCTACGCGATCGTCTTGGAGTGAAGGACACAATTATTTAGCAACTGTCTTTTCTTCCTCTTTTCTTTTGATTACATTGTATTTTGAGAGGGGGATTTTCCCATGAGGTTTTCCCTCTTTCCTCAATTTTAGTACAAGTTGCACTGTATTTTGGGTGACCTTTGGCCTTAGTTTCCAGGGCCCATTTTCTATCTTTCTGCATAGTGGTGTTCAGGGGGGCTATTGGAGGTACTACACACCTAGGACCTTCATTACTGGCACATGTGGACAATTAGTTAGAGCATTCACTGACAAAGGCTTCAACATTGGAATCTTCACCAGATTGATGCTTTTGACTATGCATGCATGCATGGGACTACATGCAAGATCCTTTCTGCATGATTTACTCCCTGATTTGCTCCTCCTTTTCACTCTGCGACTGGCTAGTTCTCTCCGGAACTTGCTGTAGGTGTCGAGTTTTCTCATTGATCACCACTATGGTCCATTACCGTAGGATCTTCACCCGGTGATGGGTATTGGTTGACTCTCATGTAGTATATCATAAACATTGTAACCTATTTTCTGTTAATCAATAATTCTTTTTATTCTTTTAAATTTTTTTTTTAGTGTTTTTACTTTGCAAAGCTGTGTGTTCAACTTTTTCTAGCTAGATTCATCTATACAGATTTTCTAACACATTTACAACTAAATGTTAAAGGAATTCTTGAATGAACTGTGCGACACAGAGTGGTTAATGAGGGATCTGAACTGTTTCGGCAAGGAGAACCAACTGAATGATTTCATGGTGATTGCCGACCGTGACCAGCAGAGATGGTTGCCCATATTTTATTTCGTTTCTTATGACCAAGCGAAATATGCATATGCCGCAAGCACAGAACGGATAAGTGGTGTGTCACATAAATTGTAAAACCAGTATTTATAGACTATAAAAGAGAGACGTGAAGGACTATCATAGATCAAGTCAACCAGTGGCCCATTCTCGGTATTCTCTTCATTAGATCCATGATTACATCCACAAGTTTGACAGCAGGGAATTAATGGATGCATGAAAAAGCCAGTTGGGCATCAACTGATCCATGATTACATCCACAAGTTTGACAGCAGGGAATTAATGGATGCATGAAAAAGCCAGTTGGGCATCAACTGACTTTTGAGTTACTAAAAATAAAGCAAATTTCATCGTAGGTCTTACCTCCGTGCAAATGGAGAATGAGGAAACACGTGGTGCACTGGCGGAGGCGGCCCTAGAGACATCCTACGTTAAACAAAGGGTGGGCCCCCACTGGGTCCAAATCTTTGGATCTAATTCATGTAAACCATTCAAACTTACTGTACGAAATACGTTTTTATTAAATAGAAGCATATAATCAAAGTTAGTTGAAGTAGATGTAATGTCAGCCATTAAAACAAACAAGTGAAAGGTTATTCAAAATTACGTCTGAAATACGTTTCTATTAAATAGAAGCATATAATCAAGTTAGTTGAAGTAGATGTCATGTGAGCCATTAAAACAAACCAGTGAAAGGGTAACAACCCTACTTATAGTTACATTTTAAGAGTGTTAAATCTATTAATTTTTTTTTAGCTAAAACAATTAATTTTTCTTAAAAATATGTTTCTGTATTTTATTCACAGGTGCAAAGAATACTCGCGAGGTAAAATCTCAAACATGATGAGGCCGATTAAGAAGACTGGCCTAATTTGGCTTTCTCAAACAATAGATTCAATTTGAACTCTGGTTTCACATGGTACATAGGAAAGCTAACCTTTTGCACAGGCCACTGTAAAATAAAACATTTAACATGTTAAACTTCATAGCATTAATTTAAAAAGAATAATTGATTATATTAAAATTCATAGCATTAATTTAAAAAATAATTGATTTTATTTGGTTAGCTTCTCAATTTAAATGGTAAGTATTTTGATTAATAAACATTTTCAATTTTATTGCTAAGTATATTGATTAATAAAAATGAAAGGATTTAAAAAATTAAAAATGTTATTATATTTTTTAATAAATATATATTTAAAGGGATTAAAATATTATTATATATTTTAGTAAATAAAGATTTAAAGTGATTAAAATAATATTATATATATTTTTAGTAAATATTTAATAAATATTATTTGAAATAGTAAAAGATGGTAGTTCTAAAATTTAACTATTTTTTTTTAAAAATGAGTTGGATTTATTTTAATTTTGGATTTACCAATGGTCAAATTTCTTTTCACTCTAAAAGAGCCTTTTGTATCTCAAAAGAAGCTTGATAGATCTTGAGGTAACATGGATATGCATTCCTTACGTAAGATATTATTAGCAAAACCATGAGTTCTAGTTATCCAAAAACCACAGATGGCAAACTAAATATTTGAACTCAATTTTATTTTAATTATTACTTAATTATATTGAAATAATATAATATATTACTTACATATATTTAAAATCAAATTAATACTTTTATTTTTAAATTTTCTTTGAAGATAAATGGAGTATCCACCTGAAATGTTGAACAAGATTAAATAATATCCTCCACACAATTTCAACATAAATATTCTCTCAATAGAAATAATTATGAAATATACATTCTCTCATCAAATTTGTATTACTCAAAAAAATGGCATAATGAGAAACATTAACATACTATCCCAACATCCCAACATCCCTGGTCAATGAATGATAATTGTAACACATATAACATATACATAAAAAAAAATTAACCAACTAAACTTACCTTAGGGATTTATCATATATAATATATAGAAAAATATGAATAATATATGGAGCTTTTAATGATTCAATCCCTCCACATCTGAAGCCTATAAACCTCGCATTAATAATCCACTTGGCCACTTGGCATGCTCTTTTGATGTAATATCGTTTTAATGGAGGTGGATAAAGTCAATGTACCCACCTAACACTTGTTGTTCTTGCATTCCATTGAATGGACTCAACAACAGAAGGGTCTGGCATCTCAAAACATTTGATGAAACTTGCACCTTAGGATTTGATTACCACAATCCAACAACTCCCATTGCTTAGGGTTTAGTGCCATGTCCGCTTTCTAGATGTTTTGCCACTTGAGGTTTCATTTTGCGTTATGTATGGTCTCGAATCTCGGCTCTGCAATCTGGCTAAGAGTTTGTTGCAACGAAGCACGTATCAATCCACCATCGTTGTTCCAATGGAGCATGGCATTAAACCTGTCGACACCTAATCATCGGGATTGGGTGAATAAATAAAATCAATGTAAATAAATAATAAGAGATATGAATAGTCATCGGAAGATGAAGTGAACAATCTCTGTAATGTATATAATAAAGACCAACGTGAAGGAATAAGATGAATTGATTTGTTTTGAGGAGTTACTGCTTGGTCTGACATGGTATCAGAGCTAGCGCCCAAAATTAGCTTTTGTCTTGTAACTCCTTGTATCAGTTTTCTGCCATATTTTGTCCCTCTATTCTCTGCCCTTTCTAGGCTCTCTACCATACTGTCCATGTGGTATTTTTTATAACCATTGCATAATTGTATTGCTGCATTATTGTTTTGCGCCCACTATATAATTGTATTGCTGCATAACTGTTCTGAGCGGACTGAAAGCCATCTCTGTCGTGTGTCAGGATGGAGTGTTGAATTGTTGCTCATTCCGTGCTGCTAGAGATATGCTCATTCCACGCTGTTGTGTTGAGAGCATGGTGTAGTTGCTGCGTTGAGAGCATGGTGTCGCTGCTGTGTTGAGATCATTTCTGAATTATTGCATGAATGGTGTGGTTGATGGGTTGAGAGCATTGTTGCTGGTATCCTGGACATTGTTGGAGGCTTGGGTTTGTTCTTGGACCCCGACGGCCTGTTCGGACCTCCGGCCTAAAAATGCTCAAATCCGTATTACCAAATTTCTCATATATGCGTGCGGTAAAGAGATTTATTTAATAGAGATTTATTTTTTGAAGATTTATTTAAGAGAGTGATTATAAAGTATGATCAGCACACCTGCGTGTGGTGAAAAGTGAACGCTTTGATACCATTCATTTTTGAGAAAAGCATCCATCCATTTTTTTTACAGATTCCAATTACATAAGAATTCAAGTTATGATAGGCGTTTGAGCAGTTGACATTCTATATAGAATACAGTTTTACTCTTTATATAGTAAATAAAATTCTTACATAATCAAGAAGGAAGAATAAGGCTGTATTTTCTGAAGCACATTTTTGCCAATAGAAGTATATTTTTTTTATAGTAAACAATTTTTGATAGTACAAGAGTTTACAATGCATTCAATCATATCCATTGTGGGAATAGTTCTCACTAGTAAGGAGAACTATCTTGAGTGGTCCCGCATGATAAAACTCACCCTCATTTTCAATGAGTTGTGGAAAGGAGTGTGTGTTGGAGACGGAGACAAAGAGCCAGAACAACCTACCTCAGACAAAGAGCTCGCATTTGGGAAAACAAGAACAACAAAGCTTATGCATTAATCGCGACATCTGTAAATGAAGAGGTGAGTCACCATATTTTGCCATTTTCAACTGCTTTTGAAGCCTTACAAGAGCTGAAAGAACTCTATGACTCACATTCTACACTTCAAGTTGTTCAACTCATGATTAAACTCTTCACTCTTGAATTGCAAAATAATGATCATCTTGCTCTTGCATCCAAAGTAAAATCTATAATGCATGATATCAAATCCACGAAGGTTGAATTGGATATTCCTCTTATCTCTTTTCTCAAGGCACTTAATCCTACTTACTTGAATTATCTTGAGTCATTACAAGCAAATGGAAATCTTAAAGACATTACCTTTGACTCTCTTGTGAAAAAATTTGCTGAAAGAGAGAAAGATTTTGGAAAGAAGACAGCCCCTGAATCTTTTGAAGGGGTTGTGTGCCTTGCTCATAAAGAAAAACATCATGCTCAAGATTCTTCAAGAGGAAGAGATGGTCGAAGAGGAAGAGGAAGATATTTTAGAGGTAGGGGGGGCAGACACTCTCAAGGAGAAAAGGAAGATTTCCATTGCATATGCTGCAAAAGAAATGGATCACATGATGCCTCTACATGCAAGTTACCATGGGACAAAATTGAGCAGCAAAGAAACCAACAGAAAGGTAAAATTGATGATACAGACAAAGGTAAAGCACCTGAATCTACTCACTATGTTGTGGCACAATGTAATATTGGAGTAAATGAATATTTATTAAATTCTTCACTTGCTTCTTGGAAAAAAGATTGGTTGCTTGATTCAGGAGCAACCTGTCACATGACTTATAGAAAAGATTCTTTTGAAGAATTTACTGACAATGTTGATGGAGCAGTATACTTTGCATACCAATCAAAAATCAAGCCATCAGGGCTTAGCACAATCAGGCTTCAATTGCCTTGTCTTCTAGACTTTCTTCTGCATCATGTTCTCTATCTACCACAGCTGAAGAGAAACTTGTTGTCCTTGGTCCACATCTGCCAACAAGGTCACTCCATTCATATGTTTGATGGCAAGCTTGAGGTGAGAAAAGCATCTGACCAGTCACTTGTCATGAGGGGAATAAAAGAAGAAAGGCTTCTCAAGCTGCAAGGTACCTCTGCTCGTGCACAACATTTCTCATACAATTCTCATCATGAAGAAGGTATACTTCCATCAAGTTTATTATGGCATGCTAGACTTGGACATTTGAACTATGACAACCTTCGAGTATTGAAGAAAAATGGTGTGCTGGTTTGACTACAATTCCTAGGAAATTTAAGCAATGTGATGCTTGCATTCTAGGAAAGCATAGCAAATAGTCTTTTCATGATTCAAATTCAAGAGCACATAGAAAACTTGAACTTATTCATTCAGATTTATGTCGTCCAATGCGTGTTCTTTCTACAAATGGAAATAATAGATGATGACATTTATTGATGGCTACACCAGAATGTTTTGGGTTTATCTATTGAAGAACAAATCTGATGCTTTTCAAACATTCAAGAACTTTCATAAACGGATTGAGAATGACGCACAATCTCATATTGGGTCTATTCGCACTGATAATGGAAAAGAATACACATCAAATGAATTTGAAAACTATCTTCGCCAACATGGGATCAAACATCAAACAACTGTGCCTTATAATCCCCAACAGAATGGTGTAGCTGAAAGAATGAATAGGACAATCTTAAATATGGTACGATCCATGCTCTTCTTCAAAAATGTAAAGATAATGTTTTGGGTTGATGCTGTTCTATGTGCTGCATATATAAAGAATAGATGTCAATCTAATGCTATAAGAAACACGACTCCATATGAAATGTGGTATGGCATGTTCCTTCAGTAAAGCATCTCAGGGTCTCTGGTTCCACCTGTTATGCCTTGATACCAAAGTACGTAGAAACAAACGTGGTGCTAGAAGTCATAATTGTATCTTCCTGGGATATTCAAACACCTCCAAATCATACTACCTCTATGATGAAGTAAATGAGAAGTTTGTTGTATCTAGAGATGTAATTTTTCTTGAATCATCCAAAACTGACAATGTTGTTGAGCGACAACTTGATCGCTTGGATAGATTCGCAAAAGCAAAATCATTTCAAGAATTTGATAATTAGATTTCACATCTTGAAGGGGGGATTCCTATACTAGATCAACATGTGGAATCTTCTTCTAAAGAACACTCTCCCCTGCATGAAACTCCAACAATGGATGATGCTTTAAGTGATGTGATTGATAGAACTGGGAGACTCAATCTTGATTCAGTCCCAACTCAATCAACGGAGCAGCCTGGACCATCTGAGAAAGGTCCCCCAAAGTGGCTGACAAAGACACTTGAAAGTGTTCATCCTAATGAAGTTGGAAAGACAGGAACCAGAAATTCAAACAGGCAAAATGGAGGTGATGTAGATGACTCTAATTCACCTGTTGATATGGATGTTTCTTATGATTGTGAATTGAACTTGTTTACAGATTTTGAACCAACTTCCTTCAAAGAAGTTGCTTCTCATGATGAATGGAAAGAAGTGATGCAAAAGGAGTATGATGCCCTCATAAAGAACGGAACTTGGAAGCTGGTTGATCCTCCATTAGGAACCAAACCTATTGGCTGCAAGTGAGTCTACAAGAACAAGTATAAAGCTAATGGCTCACTTGACAAGCACAAAGCTAGGCTTGTGGCAAAATGTTTTTCACAGAAGGAAGGGGTCGATTATGAGGAGAATTTTGCCCCCACAGCAAAATGGGCTATCATCCGGACACTCTTTGCCCTAGTAGCTCAGAACGGTTGGAAAGTCCATCAAATGGATGTAAAAACTACTCTCTTGAATGGAGATCTAAAAGAGAATGTTTTTATGTCCCAACCTGAAGGATTTGCTGTGAAAGGACATGAACATAAAGTATGAAAACTTGTGAAGTCCTTGTATGGCCTCAAACAAGCACTGTGAGCCTCGCATGAAAAGCTAACTGAGCATCTTCTAAAACTCAATTTCAAGCATTATGATCTTGATGATGCAATTTTATTTGTCAAGAAAGTTGGAAAAACAGTTGTATATCTTGTGGTATATGTAGATGATCTTTTGATGTCAGGGAACAATGAAAGCTACATTGCATCCATAAAGAAAGAACCGGGGAAAAGTTTTGAAATGACTGATTTGGGCTATGTTCATTACTATCTTGGTATTGAAGTAACCCAACATCCAAACTCCGTATTTCTTTCTCAAAAGAAATACATTGGAGATCTATTGAACAGGTCTGGCACGACAAAATGCAATCCTCTTACTACTCCAATTGAACAAAACTTAAAGCTCACATCTATTGAAGGAAAAGAATTTGAGGATGCAACAAAGTATAGACAGCTTGTAGGAAGTCTCAACTACCTAACTACTACCAGACCAGACATTTCGTTCACTGTTGGAATCCTCTTCAGGCTTATGCAAAAGCCTTGTGAGGGACATTGGTCTGCTGCAAAAGAGTTCTAAGGTACTTGAAGGGAACTCAAGACTTTGGAATCAAGTATATACAAGTGGACGACTTCAGTTTGACCGGATACCCTGATTCAGACTTCGATGGAGACAAAGAAACTGGGGTATCTACTTCAAGATATGCTATGAGTCTTGGATCAGGAGTTGTCTCCTGGAGATCACGCGAACAATCAGTTCCAACAGATTCCACAACAGACGCAGAATATGAGGCAACAACTGAAGCAACAAAAGAAATTGTGTGGCTCAGGAAAATTCTTGAAGATTTGCAGGTAAAACAAGTACAATCAACTCCACTCATGATTGACAATACCTCTACAATAAAGTTGGCCAAGAACCCAAAGTTCCATGATCGAACGAAGCACATCAATACCAAATATTATCTCATTCGACATCATATTGAGGCAAAAACAATCCATCTCCGTCATTGTTCCACTAATCCTCTTTATAGAATCTACAGAGAGTTATAAAGAGCCCTTACAATTAGTATTTATCCTCCTCCAATAATAAAAATCCTAAACTTCTCCTTTTCAAAAAACTTTTTAAATCTCTAAACAAGACCCTTATAAAATTTCATATAAAATCCTTTATTTTACTTTTTATATAAATAAACAAATTCATAAACGTATAAATCATTTTTATAATTTATTCCCCACTCGTTGAAAAGAATGTGACGTCCCTTTAATTAAACACAATCTTTGTTTCTTATTATATAATAAAGTACTTTTCAAACACTCACGTATTTAAAAGTCAAACTAACAGCGTCACTTTGAAACGAAAAAATATTCAAACCCATGCAGTCTTACGCAGCCCACGTGACTTATTCCACTTTGGAACGATGAATTTTTTGAAGTGTTAATACCTCAGATTATCAACACATGTCATATTCATAGTAATGAAGATACTTAAAAATTTAAAAAAATTCACCGATTTTCTCTACTTTGGCTTTTTTTATTGGTTTGTTGTTCCAAAGATTTTTTTTTTTTTTTTTTTTCTCATACCAATTTACCAATTTGTTAGAAAAGAGAGGTAAAACAAAAATTTACAGGTAAGAGTTGCAATTGATTACACAAAAATTTGATAATTTTTAGTGAGGGTATTTAAACGAATTTTTAGTGAGGGTATTTAAACAATTTTTTGGATTAGCAGTTTGCCTAAAATAATTTTACATGCAATCACACACTAAACTTAACTTTACTCAAAATAAACCGCTTTTTAATTGATCACATAAAAACTTGATCTTTACAATGAACCGGGTGAGGAATATTTAAACTTTTTTCCGACTAAAGACTTCACTAAAATAGTTTGACATGCAACCACACACTAAACTCTGTTTTACTCAACAAAAGCTCAAAATAAGACTCAACTCAACTTCACTGAACTCTAATTTTAGCCAACTTGACATACACCTACACTAAACTCAACTTTACTCAAAATATGCTAAAATTACGATTTCTTAGCCCACTTCTTCATGCTAGCTAAAATAATTAGGTATTTTAACAACGTGGAGATAAAATGGGCGTCTTAGACCGGATGCAGAATGAACACACTAAATGTTGAGGGAATTCCTGGGGGCATAGTGGTTTATGATGGATCTGAACGGTGCACGCAAGGGGACCCAACTGAATTGTTTGCTTGTGACGACCCACCCTGAGACCCAACTGAATTGTTTGCTTGTGACGACCCACCCTGAGACCAGATATGGTTGCGCATATTTTATTCACTTTCTTATGAGAAAGTGAAACATGAATATGCCGTAAGGGCAGACGTAAAAGTGGTTTGTTATATAAATTTTAAAACAATTATTTATAGGCTAGAAAAAAGAGACGTGGAGGAGTAGAGAAGGTCGACTCAACCAGCCGCCCATATTCGGTATTCTCTTCTGTGGACGCTTTTGACAGTTGGGAATTGGGCATCAATTGACTTTTCAGTTTACGCACAATACTGCAAATTTCATCGTCGGTCTTACGTCCGCGCAAATGGAGGATGAGGAAAACATCACGGGTGCACCGGCGGCGGCCCAAGTTGAGTTTTATAATTCCCCAGCTCTCTGGGAACATCATGGGTGCACGGGCGGGGTCCCCTGATAGAGTTTATAATTTTCAGCTCTCGCTTTTACCAACTGCTTGCTTTGAAACTTATTGACTATGACAGCCTCACCGGAAGTTCAACGAAGAGTGGTGCTCGACTGGCCGTCCAAACCGTCGAATCTAATTCGTATAGTCTATTCAAACTTATTGTCTGGACTCTGAAATTTTCTTATCAAATTGAAACATCTACTCAAGTGAGTTGAAGTCCCTATCAAATTGAATCTTTTTCTGTGGACTTCTTAATTTTGAACAGGGTTAAAGTATATATTTTTAGTTTAAAATTTTTAAATATCCTTTTTTCTCATTACTATTTTAATTTTACCATATACATTATGGGTTGGATTTTGTTTTTGTTTAACTTTAATAGGTGACATATACGGTCTTTTTTTTATAGATAAATTGATAAACAAATATACAAATATTTAATTTAAATTGGTTTTCTCTAAACAATAAACTCAATTTAAAATCAAAATGGTTTCACTGAAATCTAATGGACTGCGCATGGGAAAGCTACATTTTGTACCGAGGCTACTGTTAAAAAAACACATTTGATTGATCAAAATACAGTGTTAATTACTATTTACACATTTGTCTCACTAAAATTCATAGAATTAATGTAACACTTAGTGATACATTAAAAATTGTTTTTACCAAGTTTTATTTACCATTGTTAAATTTATTTAGTTTAATATGAATTGTTAAAACATTTACGCTGAAAAGCCAGAACATAGGTTGTTAAATATTAATTAAAAGATTATGAATCAGTGTGTAAAAGAACTTGAGAATCAATTAAAATAACTTCTGAAAAACAGTTACAAAGAGTTCTTTCACCCTTTCCCTTGGAAGGAGGAGAGAATCTCGAGAGAGTTGGAATAAGCAAGGAAAAACTATACTGTGATTATTTCTTCCTAGAGCTGATCAAGTTTCTTCCTAGAGCTAAGCAAATTAGCCACTGGGAAAGAAATTGTGATATTTTCTTCCTAGAGCTGATCAAGTTTCTTCCTAGAGCTGAGCAAGTTAGCCACTGGGAAAGAAATTGTGATAACAACTGTGAATACGAGACTTGAGGCTGGACATGTTTTTGACGCCCAAGGTACTACAATGTTTATCATTGACAAAAGTGAAAGAGCTCGGAGGGGGATTTTGGACGTAATTAAGGTACTAGAATGTTTATCATTGACAAAAGTGAAAGAGCTTGGAGGGGGATTTTGGACGTAATTTCCAGATCTGAGGCTGGGTGGAGAGACCTTCCAAAATATAGGAGTTACGTGCATAAATCACACTCATACACAGAAACAGCGAAGTAATATTACTGTGTCAGCAAATTATTATTAGGAAGGAATATATTGTTTACTCTTACAATAGAAATTAAGTTAGCAGGCTAGGATATTGTGTCAGCATTATTCAATTGTTTAAAGGAAACATAAATACAGTCTTTTAATATATTGCATTGCTATCAGAGGTATATATGTAACCAGAGCATACAAGAGCTAACTAACATATCTACTTATATGGCAGTAATGAAGCATAGCAACGAAGGACTTAATTTAGAGATTCAATATTCTGTCGTGGACTTTCTATACCTATTATATCACTGGACTTCACTCAGTCTACTGAAAATATTTGCAATATACAAAATACTGGACTTCACTCAGTCTACTGAAAATATTTGCAATATACAAAATATCAGTTCATTGTTATCTACCATCTATTTTTGACAAAGAAATCTATGCAAGATAGTTGACCCAAACCTTGTTATGGCTTGGGATTGTAAATAACTAAGGAGTTAGGGTTTATCTGCTCTTGGTTGAGTTTTGGAGAGAACCCATCGTGAGCCAAGTACCCAAACTCTATTAAAAACCCTAAGACCCTTGAGTTATTAAACCATAGGCTATTTTCAAGCAAGTTTGAAACGTTGATACATAGAAACAAAGTAACAATGACCATATTCATATTAACATTTGAATCATGCAATTAAAAACCAAAAATGCTCAGTTCACAGGATTAAGCCATTACAAATTTATATATATATATATATATATATATATATATATATACACATTAGAAGCTGAGCTATCACGACAATTTAGAAACAACATTTAACTTATACTTTGTATGCCAAAATGTACAGTCTGGCTTCTCATAGAAACTCTTGGAACCAAGCCGCTAGCTAAGCTATCATAGTGGTAATGCAAAGGCAACCCGTTAAAATTAAATAAATATAACCCTAACAGCAGAAGTATTCCAGCCGCAAGGCCTAATTTCATGTTTACTATCATTTCCAAAACTCTTTGTTCGTGGAGGTCTGTCTCTAAAGGGTCTGTCTCTAAAGAGCTCGAACTAAGGGGGGAGATTCTGAGTCCAACCCACCTAGAAAAATGAGAAACAACAAGCTTAGTTTGGAACGTTGGTGCCACTCAAAAAGCCATACTGCAAGAAGAGTTTGAATCACTAGAATATGTACCTACACAGAGAATAACGAGTATGAGAACCTGAATCAATTATCATTGACCACCTAATTGAATCTTGCAATAAAATAAGGGTTTTTACCTTGGTTGAGGTTAGCATTCCTTGGAGATGCAACCGAAGCCTATAGGTGCACATAGAATCTTAGCATTAAGCTGGAAAATAAATTTCAATATAAACTTATAAAGAATTATGCATTACCTTATGCTGCCTCACGAAATCAACTGCTTCACCTGAAATGTAAGTCCATTATGTGGTAGAGGCATCTGCGCAAGGGCAGGAGGAAGAACCCTCATCGGCCACCCATCAAATACGCAAAGATTCATTTTAAAGAAGCTTTAAACGAAAGTTCATGAACTATTAGTTTAAGGTCTACATATACCTATAAGATTAAGCATTTAGTCATGGTGAATCGATGAACCAGGTTACCCCTTCCGTCGCAAAGCTATAGAGCCAAACCCAATAGTGAAATGAACCATTCATCGCTGAAGAAAAACCTTATCATATTCCGTCAGCCCTGAATCGTCAAGACCGTAGCTCGGTCTAGATCCAACGGCGGGGAATGTGCCATCTGCATCAGTTCGAGTGGCCGAGGTAAGTCTCATCAATGCCAGACTATATGGCTAGCAGGGAGAGGGACAATGATGACAGAAGAGGGCCTCAGGGCTCTCCCGCCTTAATGAGGAGGGTCATCCCAAGCTAAGTCCACTCAGGCATAATTAATGCAGGTACAACAATGATGATGGCGTGAAGTCCAACGAGGAATATTTGTTTTCGCGGTGTTAAACATATATCAACACTAACAGACCTGTGATCTATATGGGTAGTGTAAACTCCAAAAATCCCTTATATGTGTTTGGAATTTGGCTTCGTGTCGAATCATTTAACCTTTACATTATTTCATTAACCAAATGCCTTCATATCTTAGTCTAAAAAATAATTGGGATATGGATGTTACAAACGGTATCAGAGCCCAGGCTCATATACTGAGACTTCTGGTTTATTTTACTACAGTTAATTAAGTTTTGATGTATGTGTATTGATGCAAAAAAAAAAAAAAAATTGAGTTTGGATGCATATGAACACACAGAGAGAGAGAGAGAGAGAGAGAGAGAGAGAGAGGTCAGCACCAAGAATTAAAAATGCAGAGGAGCCCCAGATCAGTAAGCCAACCGGAAGTGCCTTATATGGAGGCCAACCCAGAACTATGGGTACAACTGGGAGAAGAATCACAACAAGCCAACACTGCCTTGGTGGAAACATTGCAATAATTATGAGTAGAGATGATGAACTTAAGGATGGACAGCGAACGACAAAGGCAGGAATAGAAGAAGATCCTTAAAAGTCTGTTCGACCAACAAAATGAGCAGGGTCCAAACCCCAGTACAGAGAAGAGGGAGAAGACCCCAACTGCCCATAATGAGGAAGATAATGAAGAATTAGTGGAAGGCCATAAGGAGGAAGAAGAAGGGCGTTCAGATAACGTTTCCGGTCAAAGGAAGATAGAAAGACAGAAGATAAAATTACAATGCAAGTTTAAGAAAATCAAATCGTCGTTATTTGAAGGAGATTCTAAAGAAGTAGCGAAAGCCTCGCTGATCGACATGGGTAAATATTTTCAGATTTATGATTATACTGACAAACTTAAAGCACAGCTAGCAGTTTAACAATTACGAGGGAAGGCCACCCTTTTGTGGGAAGAAATTAAAATGGTGAGGAAGATTGATGAGGGGCAAGTATCGTGGCAAGAATTCTAGAAACATTATAAAGATAAATATCTATCTGAATGTTACTATGATGAAAATGCAAAGGAGTTCCATGAGTTAAGACTGGGAGCCTTGACCATGGATGAGTATGTAAAAATATTTACTTCCCTGTTGCGATACATTTCATATATGCAGGAGGAAAAAGCTAAAATTCAGCGGTTTATTAGCAGTTTTCCCAACTTCATGAAGGAAAATTTAGAATTCGATTATCCTAGAACAATGGATGATGAAATACAAAAAGCTCGCATCTGTTATTAGCAGATGAAATAGAAAAATGAAAGACCTATAGGAGCCATTGGCAAGAAAATGTACTTACCACCAAAGAGGCAATTGAAAGTCACAATTGCCAGAAATAATCAATAAAGGAATTTCGGAAAATTTGCAAGAAATCTGCCCAGAGCTCAAACATATACCAAGAATAGACAGCCTGAGGGGATTAGCAAAACTTCTATTAACCAACCGCCAAAGTTGCCACTGCAATGTCGGGGATGTGGGGAAGCGCATTATTACAAGAAATGCTTGCACAAAGCTCAAACTGAACAACTTTTGAACATTCAAGAAGCCTCCACAATGGGAGATATCACAAGGAGCATGCCTAGAATTAATGCTACCTTGGACGATCATCAAGTGGAATATAAGCCCACCATGATCGAATGTGAAGGTATGATTGTTGACCAACCTGTTTATGTTTTATTTGATCTAGGTGCTAGCTTAAGATACATTAGTCCGAAGGTGGTAGAAAAATGTCAGCTGCAAAGCAGTAAATTTAAGAAGTCTTAGCTAGTTTAACTAGCCACCAGAACAAAAAGGAAGGTGTTTGCAAAAATAGAAAACTACCCTATAACAGTTTCAGGACAACCCATCTATGTTGATTTAAATATTCGTCCCCTCGGTTTGTATGATGTATTAATAGGGACGAACTGGTTGGAAGGTCATTGGTCCCTGGTGGATTGCAAAGAAAAATCTGTAAGTTATCTTACCCAGTCAGGGCAGCGAAAAGAAATTCAAGGAATCAAGAAAAATATCAAATTACGCCCTATTATAGCCAACCGGCTCAAAAGATGCATAAGGAAGGGCTGCCAGATTTACGTTGTCCAAGTAGGGTACAACAATGTCAGAAATAAAATAACCTCTTTAAAGAATATTCCTGTAATTCAAGAATTCGTGGACGTGTTTCCTAAATCCATCCCTGGATTGCCACCAAGGCATGATATCGATTTTACCATTGAACAAGTGCCTGGAGTAGCCCCTGTTTCGAAAGCTCCCTACTGCATTAGCATTCCTGAGTTAATAGAACTCAAAATTCAGCTTCAAGAACTGTTAGATAAAGGATACATTCACCCTAGTGTGTCCCCTTGGGGAGCCCCTGTACTATTTGTATGAAAAAAGGATAGAACCTTAAGATTATGGATTGATTATCGTCAGCTCAATAAGCTGACCATCAAGAATAAGTACCCTTTACCTCGTATCGATGATTAATTTGATCAAGTGCAGGGAGTTACCATGTTCTCAAAAATTGACTTAAGGTCTGGGTTCCACGAGATAAAAAAAAAAGGATGAAGACATCTGCAAAACTGCATTCTGAACTTGTTATGGACATCATGAGTTCGTGGTACTGCCTATCGGCCTTACCAATGCTTTGGCCACTTTTGTGAGCCTGATGCATGCATTTTCCATCCAATTCTAAATACATTTGTATTGATTTTTATTGACGATATACTAATCTATTCAAAAAATAAGGAGGAACATGAGCAACACTTGAGAACAATGTTGCAGATTTTGCGAGATAATTAGTTGTACACAAAATTTAGCAAGTGCGATTTTTATAAAAGTCAAATCCAGTACCTAGGCCACGTTATATTAGTAGAAGGAATAATGGTGGATCTTGAAAAGATCAAAACTATTATGGAATGGACCACAACCAAAAATGTTACTGACATAAGATCCTTCTTGGGCTTAGCAAGGTATTATCATCGATTTATTAAAGGATTTTCAAAAATATCTTTTCCAATGACTTCACTTCAGAAAAATGGGCGTGCTTTCCACTGGATAGCTGAATTCCAGCAAAGTTTTGAGCAGCTAAAGCAACTTCTTACTACCGCCCTGATGCTAAAAATAGTATATCCGGAAAAATCCTTTGTACTATGTACAGATGCAAGTAAGGAGGGCGTTGGTGGAGTATTAACACAAGAAGGGAAGGTCATAGCCTATGAGTCACACAAACTGAAGGATTATGAGTAGCACTACTTTGCTTATGATCTGGAGTTGACTGTAGTAGTGCGTGCATTAAAAATGTGGTGACACTACCTTCTAGGAAAGAAATTTCTGTTATTAACTGAACACAACATTCTTACAAATTCCTTTAACCAGTATAGTTTAAATGCTTGGCAGGCCAGATGGACTACATTCTTGAGCGAACATGACTTTGACATGAATCACCTCAAAGGAAAAGAAAACCAGGTAGCACACACTTCAAGCCGAAAACTACATTGAATTTATGAAGTACAAATCATTCAAGCACAATCTAACTTAGCAAAGGTGATCCGAGAGGTATCCCTCAAAGACCCAGAAGGCGGAACATCAACATCCTGTCGGTCTGTTGCAACCATTACCCATCCCTCAATGGAAATGAAAGACAATTACTTTAAACTTTAGCACTGGATTATCTCGTACTAAAAATAAACATGACTCAATCATGGTTGTGGTGGACAAGCTGAGCAAGACCATTTATTTCATTCCCGTAAAATCCACCTATAAAATGGTGGAGATTGCAAACATATTTATGAGAGAAATTTTTTGATTACACGGGATACCCCGAGTGGTAATCTCCAACAGAGATGTAAAATTTACATTTGCATATTGGAAAACCCTCTTTGTAGGGTTGGGCACTCAAATTCAATTTAGCACTACCTACCATCCACAAATATGCGACTAGACAGAGCGAGTGAATCAAGCCTTGGAAGACATGTTGAGAATGTTTGTAATGCAACAACCACAGAAATGTGAGGATTACCTCCACTTGGTAGAATTCGCCTACAATAGTGGACATCACGAATCATTGGGTATGAGCCCTTTCAAAGTAATGTATGGAAGAAAGTGTCGAGTACCCACAGATTGGAATAGTCTGGATAATAAATTAGAATTGGGGCTTGATATGTTAGCTGAAATGGAGGCCACCGTTAAGAAGGTTTGCCAGAATTTAAAGGTCGCTCAGGATAGGCAAACGGTTTATGCAAATAAGAAAAGAACTCAAAAGGAATTCCAATTGGGGGATCAGGTCTACTTGAAGGTTAAACCTCGAAAAAGCACTTAACAATGGAAATATTGTGTGAAGTTGGCACCACGGTACTGTGGGCCTTTTCAGATTTTGGAGCAGATTGGGTCCGTGGCGTACAAGCTAGCATTCCCTGGCCACATTAGATCCATAATGTCTTCCATTTATCCTTATTAAAAAAATATGTGTATGACCCTTGACATATTATTAACTGGGAGAGTATTCAGGTAATGACAGAATGAAGTCTATATATTAAGAATTTTTGTTTATAGATATTTTCTGACAACAGATTATGACTGTGCAGGTACAACTCGAGGGACAATTTCTGGCAAAGCCTCTTCATATCCTTGATCACAGAGAAACCACCTTGCAGAGGTGAGCCATCACCCAAGTTAAAGTGCAATGGAAGCACTTGGCCTAGATGAGGCTACTTGGGAGGAAGAGGAAGCCACACAGAAAGTCTATCCTGCATTATTTACCTAAGGAAAAGAACACCAGAGATGGTGTTCCTCTCAAGGGGAGGGGGTTGTAACACCTACTAATACACCGACAATTGTTTTTACAAAATTTTATTTACCACTGTTAATTTTATTTAGTTTAATTTGAATTGTTAAAATATTTATCCTGAAAAGCTAGACCATAGGTTGTTAAATATTAATTAAGAGATTTTGAATCGATTTGTCAAAGAACAAGAAAATCAATTAAATTAACTTCTGAAAAATAGTTACAGACAGTTCTTTCACCCTCTCCCTTGAAAAGGAAAAAGGAGAGAATCCTAAGGGGGTTGGAAAAAGGAAGGAAAAATTGTATTGTGATTATTTTCTTCCTAGAGTTGAGCAAGTTAGCCAGTGGGAAAGAAATTATGATAACAACTATGAGTACACGACTTGAGGCTAGACAAGTTCTTGATGCCTAAGGTACCAGACTGTTTATCATTGATAGAAGTGGAAGAGCTCGGAGGGGATTTTGGATGTAATTTCTAGATCCAAGGCTGGCTCGAGAGACCTTCCAAAATAAAGGAGCTACGTGCATAAATCACAAACAGATAAGTAATACAACTGTGTCAGCAAATTATTATTAGGAAGGAATATAATTTTTACTGTTACAATAGAAATTAAGTTAGTAGGCTAGGATATTGTGCATTATTCGGTTATTGAAAGGAAACAAAAATACAGGCTTTTAATATATTGAATTGCTATCAGAGGTATATATGTAACCAGAGCATACAAGTGCTAACTAACATATCTACTTATATGGAAGTAATATCTACCGTAAACATTCTAATGAATAATTATAGGGAACATTTTAAGCATAACAACGAAGGACTTAATTCAAAGATTCAATATTTTGTCCTGGACTTTCTATACCTATTATATCACTGGAATTTACAAAGTCTATTGAAAATATTTTCAATATATAAAATAAGAGTTCCTAGAATTTTCATTTTTATCTACCATCTATTTATGACAAAGAAATCTATGTAAGGTAGTCGACCCAAATGTTATTATGACTTGGTATTGTAAATAACTGAGGAGTTAGGGTTTATCGAATCTTGGTTGAGTTCTAGAGAGAACCCACTACGAGCCAAGTACCCAGACTCTATTAAAAACGCTAAGACCCTTGAGTTATTAAACCATAGGCTATTTTCGAGCAAGTTTGAAATGTTGATATATAGAAATAGAGTAAGGATGGCCATATTCATATTAACATTTGAATCATTCACTTAAAAACCAAAAATTCTTAGTTCACAGGATTAAGCCATTACAAAATTAAATATATATATACCCGCAACTGAGCTATCGCGAAAATTTAGACATAGCGTTTAACTTATACTCTATATGCCAAAATCTACAATCTGAATTCTCATAGAAACTCTTGGAACCAAGCTGCTAGCTAAGTTATCATAGTGGTAATGCAAAGGCCGACCAGTAAAAATTAAATAAATACAACCCTAACAACAAAAGTATTCCGGCTGCAAGGCTTAATCTCATGTTTAATTACATTTCCAAAACTCTCTATTCGTGAAAGTCTGTCTCTAAAGAGCTCGAACTAAGTGGGGAGATTCTATGTCCAACCCACCTAGAAAAATGAGAAACGACAAGCTTAGTTTGGAACGCTGGCACCATCCAAAAATCCATGCCACAAGAAGAGTTTGAATCACTGTAATATGTACCTACACAGAGAATAACGGGTATGAGGAATTGAATCAATTATCATTGATCACCGAATTGAATCTTGCAATAAAATAAGGGTTTTTGCCTGGGCTGAGGTTAGCATTCCTCGGAGCTGTGATCGAAGCCTGTAAGTGCACATAGAATCTTAGCATTAAGTTGGAAAATAAATTTCAATATAAACTTATAAATAACTATGCACTACCTTATGTTGTCACGCGAAATCGACCGATCCACCTGAAATGTAAGTCCATTCTGTGGTAGAGGCATCTGCGCAAGGGCAGCAATAATAACCCTCATCGGTCACCCATCAAATATGCATAGACTTATTGTAAAGAAGCTTTAAACAGAAGGTCATGAGCTATTAGTTTAAGGTTTGTTGATACGTGTAAGGTGAAGGATTCAGGAATGTTGAATTGATGAAACATGTTACCGCTTCTGTCGCAGAGCTATAGAGCCAAACCCAACAATCAACTAAACCTTTCATCATCGAAGAAACACCTTATCATATTCCGTCAGCCCTGAATCATCAAGACTATAGATCAGTCTAGATCCAATGATGCAGAATGTGCCATCTGCATCAGTTTGAGACTCTTCTGAGCGGGCGAGGTAAGGCTCATCAATGCGTACTGTGTGGCCAGTAGGCAGAGGGACAATGATGACAGAGGAGGGCCTCGACGTTCTCCTGCCTTAATGAGGAGGGTCATTCGTAAGTCCGCACAGGAAACATTAATGCAGGCACAACAATGTAGATGGCGTGGAGTCTAGTGAGGAATATTTGTTCCCATGGTGTTAACCATATATCAACACTAACAGACCTGTGATCTATATGGGTAGTGTAAACTCCATAAAACCATTAAATGTGTTTAAAATTTGACCTGGTGTTGAATCATTTAACCTTTACATTATTTCATTAACCAAATAACTTTCTTTATTAGTTAAAAAAAAATTGGGATATAAATGTTACAAATGGTATTAGAGCCCAAGCTCATATACTAAGACTTCTGGTTATTTTAGTACAGTTAATTAGGTTTTGATGTATGTGTATTGATGTAAAAAAAAAAACTAAGTTTGGATGCATATGAACACACAGAGAGAGAGAGAGAGAGAGAGAGAGAGAGAGAGAGAGTTCAGCACCAAGAATTAAAAATGCAGAGGAACCCCAGATAAGCAAGCCAACCAGAAGTGCGTTATGTGGAGGCCAACCCAGAACTATGGGTACAACTGGGAGAAGAATCACGATAAGCCAACGCTACCCTGCTGGAAACAATGCAACAATTATGAGAAGATATGATGAACTTAAGGACGAGGAATGAATGACTAAGGCAGGAATAGGAGAAGATCCTTAAAATTATGTCCGATCGACAAAATCAGCAGGGTCCAGACCCCATTATAGAGAATAGGGAGAAGACCCCAATTGCCAATAATGAGGAAGATAATGCAGAATAAACGGAAGGCCATAAGGAGGAAGAAGAAGGGTGTTCAGATAACATTTATGATCAAAGGAAGACAAAAAGACATAAGACAGAATTACAAGTCGAGTTCAAGAAAATCAAGCCTTTGTTGTTTGAAGGAGAATTTGAAGAAGCAGCGGAAGCCTGGTTGACCGACATGGGTAAATATTTTCATATTTATGAATATATTGACAAACTTAAAGCACGGCTGATATTTTACCAATTATAGTGAAAGGCCACCCGGTGGTGGGAAGAAATTAAAACAATGACGAAGATTGATAAGGAGCAAGTAGCGTGGAAAGAATTCAAGAAAAATTTTAAAGATAAATATCTAACTGAACGTTACTATGATGAAAAGGCAAAGGAGTTCCATGAGTTAAGAATGAGAGCCTTGACCATGGATGAGTATGTAAAATGGTTTAATTACCTATTGCGATACGGTTCGTATATGCAGGAAGAAAAAGATAAAATTCAGCGATTTATTAGCAGTTTGCCCAAGTTCATGAAGGAAAAATTAGAATTCGATTATCATAGAACAATGGACGATGCAGTATGAAAAGCATGCATCTGTTATTAGCAGATGAAACAAAAAAATGAAGGACCTAAAGGAGCCATTGGCAAGAAAATGAGGAACTTAGCACCAAACAGGCAACCGAAAGTCACAAATGGCATAAATAATCAACAGAGGGCTTTTGGAAAATTTGAAAGAAATTTTCCGAGAGTTCAGACATATACCGAGAATAGACAGCTTGAGGAGGTTAGCAAAACTGCTACTGACCAGCTGCCAAAGTCGCCATTGCAATGCTGGGGATGTGGGGAAGTGCATTATTACAAGAACTGCCCGCACAAAGCTCGAACTGAACAACTTTTGAACATGCAAGAAGCCTCCACAGTGGGAGATATTGCAAGGAGCATGCCTAGAATTAATGTTCCCTTGGATGATCACTAAGCGGAATATCAACCCACCATTATCAAATGTGAAGGTATGATTGTTGATCAACTTGTTTCTGTTTTATTTGATATAAGTGCTAGCCTAAGCTACACTAATCCTAAAGTGGTAGAAAAATGTCAGCTGCAAAAGCAGTAAATTTAAGAAGTCTTGGCTAGTTCAACTAGCCACTGGAACAAAAAGGAAGGTGTATGCAAAGACATAAAATTGCCCTATAATAGTTTGAGGACAGCCCATCCGTGTTGATCTGAATATCCTTCCCCTGGGTTCGTATGGTGTATTAATAGGGATGGACTAGTTGGAAGGTCAATGGTCCCTATGGATTGCAAAGAAAAATCTGTAATTTATCTTACCAAGTCAGGGCAGCAAAAAGAAATTGAATGAATCAAGAAAAATATCAAATTACGCCCTATTATAGCCAACCGGCTCGGAAGATGCATAAGGACGGGTTGTTAGAATTATGTTGTCCAAGTATGTTACAACAATGACAGAAATAATATGACCTCTTTAGAGAATATTCCTGTAATTCAAGAATTCATGGACGTGTTTCCTGAATCCATCCCTGGATTGCCATCAAGGCATGATATCGATTTTACCATTGAACTAGTGCTTGGGGCAGCCCCTATTTCAAAAGCTCCCTACTGCATGAGCATTCATGAGTTAACATAATTCAAAATGTAGCTTCACAAACTATTAGATAAAGGATACATTTTCCCTACTGTGTCCCCTTGGGGAGCCCCTGTACTATTTGTACGAAAAAAGGACGGAACCTTAAGAATATGCATTGATTATCGTCAACTAAATAAGTTGACCATCAAGAATAAGTACCCTTCACCTCGTATTGACAATTTATTTGATCAAGTGCAGGGAGCTAGCGTGTTCTCAAAAATTGACTTAAGGTCCGGGTACCACCAGATTAGAATAAAGGATGAAGACATTTGCAAAACCGCATGCCCGATGAACAACATTTTTTAGCCATTTCTAGATAAATTTGTACTGATTTTTATTGACGATATACTAATTTATTGAAAAAATTAGGAGGAACATGAGCAACACTTGAGAACGATATTGCAGATTTTGCGAGATAACTAGCTATACGCAAAATTTAGCAAGTGCAATTTTTATAAAAGTCAAATCCAATACCTAGGCCATGTTATATCAACAAAAGGAATAGCAGTGGATCCAGAAATGTTCCAGGTGGATCTTTAGACACTGTGGCATGGGAAAATCTCAAAATTCAAAGTGGTGGAAAGGTGATGAACTTGACATCAAATCGAAGTGCTCGTCGCCCTAATTCCAACAGTGCAAACGACACTCCAATTTGAGTCCGGATGAAGGAGATAGAAGTAGTCAAAGTTGGGTTGACTTTTGATGACTGGGTAGGTTTAACGAGGACACAATTTGCACTTTTCCAGCAGATGGAATCTGACCAACTCTAGCTAGATTTTGGGCGAAATCGTGGCCTAGTTAAAAAGACTCCTATGGTCCAAAACAAAATTTTCAAAAACGTGCCATTTTGTTTTTATTTAACAAAAAAAATATTAAAAAAAGGGGGTGGGGGGGCACCAACCCCACCACCCCAATGTAACTGCAATGTTAAATATGGAGGGGTGGGCCATGACCCCTGACCCCTCCCCACAACACGGGGTGGTGGCCATGAGCCTGCCACCCCACACCATGGCACTGTAACCAACAACGGGTGGTGGGCCGACCCTTGGTGCACGAACTCCACCACACCCACTCTAAACAAACAAATTAACAGGTGGGCGGGCCGCCCAAGGTGGGCCCGACCCAACCCATTGTTTTAAAAAAAAAAGGTAGTTTAAATTTTAAAGAGATTCGGTGTATTAAAAAAGGAGGAGGCGGGCTTTGACTACTTGACCACCTCCATATTAAATAGATCTAAAACCAACTCCTCCAACAACATTATTGAGACATGCGCCACCCATATTATACTTCAACAGATTTTGTTAGTGCACCCAGGCAGAGGAGGCAGCGCACGCAGTTTGAGGCAGAATTTTATAAGAGGGCTGGATTTTCACTTTTTTCAGAATTTGACAAATTTTATATGGTTTCAACACTTATCGATGCCGTGAACCCAATGGCACTGTCTATTTCTCCATCAAAGTTCTGCATTTTTCAGCCATTTTTCAGTATGGAGGTATAAGACTCCTTTTTGTAACTGATACTTGTACTCTTCTTTCTCATGCCACTTAATGAATGAAGTCCTCCCCATTGATTGATTAGGTCCTAGAGACGTAGTCCAAGTCGGACGAACTCCGTTATCAAGTCTTGTTATCTTCTTTCATGGTTTATTTGTTTCTCCTCTTGTCTCATGTGCACATTACGTTTTCTATGTTAAGCTACAATTTATGCATGTAATTCTTTCACACATCTATAAGAAAAAGATTTTGGATCAAGTGGTATCAAAGTAGGTCTTTTTTTAGATGTGAATTGAATGTTTGTATGCTAACAAGAAACAAGCTCCGAATAGGCGAAGGGAAAATAAATTCTTTCGATCCCGAAGCGGGGCGTGCACATCGAAGGAGAAACATGGCAGCTGAAGAGGTTCGTCTTGAAGAGGAGTGCAATTTCCACAAAACCTTCTATTTAATGATAGATAATGTCAGTCAGTTGCTTTCAAGGCTAGAGAAAGCAGAAGAGAGAAAACTAGAAGAACAAGGTTCAGTGCATGGAAATGGTGGAGAAGAACCCCCTCCTTCTCCTTCCACGAGTGGAAGTTCTTCTTCCTTTCATCACCATCATCATAGAAATTCAAGTGATGCATCTAAGAAACCTTTCTTTAAATTAGATGTCAAATTTGATCTTCCCATATTTAACGGTGAAAGTAATGTAGAAAAGCTTAACAACTGGATTAGGCAGATTGAAATCTACTGCAGGATTCAACAAATTGATGAGGATGAGGCAAAGATTTAGCTGGCCTCTCTTTTGTTGAGTATCATCGCTCTCGTTTGGTGGGAAAGCAAATTGTGAATCAGTAAGAATGTGGGTAATCTTCTTTCCTCATGGCCTAGTCTCATTTCCGCATTAAAGGAACAATTCTATCCCTTGGTTTATAAACAAAAAGGATTGGAAATACTTAAGGTAAGGCAGAGGTCAGGATGTTCAAATCTTTACAGAGGAATTTAGAAAACAGGCACTTAATTTAGGCATTGCACTTGACTTACCTGGAATGGTAACTAAGTATATTGGATCATTACATAGTTACCTTAGACATTCATTATTATTGTTTGAACCAAATACTATTGACTCCGCCAGTGTGAAGGCAATTCATCTTAAGAACAAGGGCAAAAATGAAAGAGATGATCATTTCAAGAAACCACCTTTCAAACCTCCAAATGGAAAACCCAAAGTGAAAGGAAAAGGAAAGGAGAAGAGGATGGCATCAACCAAGAAAGATGAAAGAGAAAGACCTTATTGCAATCACTGCAAAAAGGAAGGTCATGACGACAATCATTGTTGGAAAGAATACCCAGAAAAGAGACCAAATAAGTATGGAAGAAAAGGTAAGTAGAAGACAGTATCAAATGTGCAGTAGGACCTTGGATCCGATTTCAGAGATGAAGCATTGAACACAGTAGCAGGAACAAAAGGTACTCTTACACCTCATGTTAATTCTGAATCACATGAAGGAACTAGTTCAATAGATGAGTCTCTTCCTAATGAACGAAAGAGAATTGAGCTATTTCATATTAGAGTTATCATAAATCATACAAAAGTGGAAACTCTATTTGATACCAGATCCCAAGCAAACTTAATTTCAGATTCCTTGGTAAAGAAGCTAGGCTTGGAGACCAAACAACATCCAAAACCTTACCCACTTGGATGGATACATGATAAAGCAAAACTGAATGTAACTAAGCAGTGTAAGGTTAAATTTGTGATCACTTCTAAGTTAGTGGATGAGGTAAAACTTGATGTGATACCATTGGACATCTGTGGCATGGTGTTAGGAAGTCCATATCTATATGATAGAAAGGAAATCTTCTTCCGTCATGAAAACAAATACCAAATCACAAAATATGGCGTAGAATATATTGTAAGGTCTCATCAAACTAAAAATCAATGTCAGCCTTGTAAGTGCAGGACAAATGAAGAGGTTGGTGAATTCTAGTAAGGGTTGCATGCTTATGGTTGTAAGGGGAAAAGATGCAGAATTATCTGATGCTTTCCAGGGTTGTGATCATGTGCATAAAAAGGAATTGTGTGAATTAATTTCTAACTATGGTGAGATGTTTCAGGTACTAAATGGATTACCTCCAGAGAGGGAAATCCAATATGAGATCCATTTGCAGCATGATGCTCCTTTACCAAATATTGGCATGTACAGGATGTCGACCATTGAGATGGAGGAGATCAAAAAGCAGGTGCAGGAACTATTGAACGAAGGGGTCATCAGACTGAGTACTTCTCCATGCGGCTCACCGATTGTTTTAGTGCCGAAGAAAGATGGCATATGGAGGATGCGTGTGGATTATCGAGCATTAAACAAAATCACGGTGAAAAATCGTTACCATCTTCCCTGCATTGATGACTTATTAGATTAGTTAAAGAATGCTATCTATTTCACCAAATTGGATTTGCGTAGTGGTTATCACCAGGTTCGAATTGCAGAGCAAGATGTGTGGAAAATTGCCTTCAAGACCAAATAGGGGTTGTTCGAATGGATGGTGATGCCTTTCGGACTTTGCAATGCTCCAACCACTTTCATGAGGGTCATGAATTATCTTTTTAGGCCTTTCATTGATGAATTTTTTCTTATATATCTAGATGATATCCTTTTCTTTAGTAAAGTTGGAATGACCATGTATGTCATGTGAAGAAAGTGTTTGATGTATTGAAAAATGAAAAACTCTATATAAAATTGTCAAAGTGTGAGTTTGGGAAAACCTCTTTGGTTTACCTAGGTCATATTATTGGTCATGGTCAATTAAAAATTGATCCTTCTAAAGTTGAAGCAATTGTAAATTGGCCTAAACCTACTAGTGTAACTGAGGTTCACAGGTTTTTGGGTGCAATACAGTATTGGAGGAGATTTATTGCCAATTTCTCTATTATTGCAGCAGCTTTAGACGCATTGACAAGTGTAAAGCAAGTCTTTCAATGGGGAGGAAAGCAATAGAAGTCCTTCGAAACATTGAAAGAAAAGATCAACACCGCACCGGTCTTGGCCTTACTAGATCTCCAACAGCCATTCGAGATCGAGACAGATGCCAACGGATATGTCGTGGGAGCTATACTGATGCACCAAAAGAAGCTAATAAGTTACCATTCAGAGAAGTTCTCTCAAGCTGTGATAAACTATCACACTTAGGACAAGGAATTATATGCCTTGGTCCAGAGTGTGAAAAAGTGGAAACACTACCTGATCAGCAAGGAGACCATCATCCATACGAATCATCAACCCTTGCGGTATCTTCAGTCGCAAACCAAGTTGCAGCAATCTCGTCATTTCAGGTGGATGGGTTCTCTTCAACAGTTTCATATGGTAATAAAGTATAAGAAGGGCACTGGCAACAAAGTGGCCGATATGTTATCCCACCCTCTTATTTCTGCTTCTGTTATTTTGCATAATGATTTGTTATCTTTTGAAAGTTATGCTAAACAATATGTTAACAATGATGACTTTAAGGAGATTTATGCAAAACTAACCCATGGTTCACAAGCAGACAACTATCACTTGCTGAGGAAACTCTTGTATCACCTTGGAAAATTGTGCATACCCACAGGAGAAAGGGTACATGTAATCTGGAAGGCCCACACCTCCCTTGTGTCTGGTCATTTTGGTATTGAAAAAAAATTGTTTCATGTACAAAGAATTTGTTTTTGGCCTCATATGAAAAACATTGTGACTCACTATGTAAAGGGGTGTGTGATGTGTTCTGTTTCAAAGCCCTCTAATAGAAAACTCAGGCTCTACACACCACTCCCTATTCTAAGTCATCCATGGGAAAGTGTGTCTATGGATTTTGCAGGAGGTTTTCCTTTGTCTACAAAAAGTCATGACTATTTGTATATCGTCATTGAACGTTTTAGTAAGATGTGTATTTTAATGCCTTGTAAAAAGCAGATCATTGCAGAGCAAACTGCTTATCTTTTCTTTCAACATGTTTGTGTCCATTTTCGGCTGCTCACATCGATTGTGTTAGATTGGGACTCCTAATTTCTCAGAGAGCTTTGCATCAGCTTGTGGAATATGATGGACACCAAGTTGAAAAGAAGCATGACATTCCATCCACAGACTGAAGAATAGATAGAGGTTGTCAACCACACTGTGGTACACTTGTTGCGAGCCTATCGTGGGAAACATCCTAAGTTGTGGGATGAGCATCTTCCATATGTGCAACATTCCTACAACTGAGCAGTGCACTCATCTACGCAACGTTCACCATTTGAGACATGTTTTGGTTACCTGCCAAAGGACCCTTTTGATATGGTATTTGGAATGGAAGATGACTCCAGTGGATGTAATGATAGGGACAAAACACAATAGTTCATCCAGTGGATCTAACTGATTCACCAAGCAGTACAAGAGCAGTTGGAGAAAAGTCAAGCCCGTTACAAGGATTGACATGACAAACACCAAGTCAACCATCAATTTCAAGTGAGTGACAAAGTGTGGTTCCATATCAGTAAGGACAGGATGAAGGGAGAAGGGAAGAAGTTGGAACCAATCCAGTGTGGTTCATTCAACATCTTGGAGAAGACTAGAAATAATGCCTTTCGTCTCGATTTGCCGATATATATGCAGATGTACTCCGTAGTGAATGTGGAGAACTTAAAGCTGTATGAGCCACCATTGATTATGGACACCGAAGATGTTATAGATCTGAACCAGAAATATATGATAATATAAATAAACCCAAGAATAATTAGATCTGAATATAGATAGAAATGATTCACTTTCTTGATCAAACCCTTAAGGTACGACAATACCATACATTCACTCTTGAAGGAAGGAGAGCACTCCACACAAGAGTGAATGTATGGTCTTGCCCTACCTTAAGGGTTTGATCAATAAAGTGAATCATTTGTATTTATATTCAGATCTTGTTATTCTTGGGTTTATTTATATTATCATATATTTCTGGTTCAGATCTATAACAAGTGGTATCAGAGATATAATAGAAGAGGTGGGCACAGTTCCTACAGTTGATGACTTTGCACCAGAGTATCTTGATGAGTTACCTGAAGACATCACCCTTGACAGAAGAACCAGGTCTTCATGACGGGGAGACGTCGAATACCTTCGAGTTGGTCTCAAGGGGATGCACCCTAGAAAGGAAAAATGGCTAGAAAAAGAAAGAGTGAGGGAACAATTCCCTCACTTGCTAGTTGACTAATAAAGCTTTTGGCAGTCCAAAAGCTCCTCAATGGGGAGGATTGATCTAGGTGGATCTTTAGACACATTGGCATGGGAAAAGATCTAAATTAAAAGTGGTGGAAAGGTGATGAACTTGACATCAAATCAAAGTGCTCATTGCCCTGATTCCAATAGTGGAAACAACACTCCAATCTGAGTCTGGTTGAAGGAGATAGAAGTAGTCAAAGTTGGGTTGACTTTTGATGACGGGGCAGGTTTCATGAGGAAACAATTTGCACTTTTCTAGCAGATGGAATCTGGCCAAATCTGGCTAGATTCCGAGCGAAATCATGGCCTAGTTAAAAAGACTCCTACGGTTTAAAACCAAATTTTCAAAAACACGCCATTTTGTTTTTATTTAACAAAACAAATATTAGAAAAGGGGGGTGGCGGGCAACCAACCCCCCACCTCAACATAACTGCAATGTTAAATATGGAGGGGCAGGCCATGACCCCCATCCCCTCCCCACAGCCCACGGCATGCAAAAATTAACATGGGGTGGGCAACCATGAGCCCACCACCCCACACCTCGCCACCATAACCAACAACGAGTGGTGGGCTGGCCCTTGGGGCACGGACCCAACCACGCCCACTCTAAACAAAAAAATCAATAGACCGTTAAAAATTATTGCAAAGGCGGAGGTGGGTACGGTGGGTTGGCCACCTAGGGTGGGCCCGAACCAACCCATAGTTTAAAAAAAAAAAACATTGTTTAAATTTTAAAGAGATTCGGTGTATTAAAAAAGGAGGAGGCGGGGTTTGACCGCCCGACCTCCTCCTTACTAAACATATCTCAAACATACTACGCCAACAACATTATTGAGAAATCCGCCACCCATATTATACTTAAACGGAGTTTGTCAGTGCGCCCAGGCAGAGGAGGAAGTGCATGTAGTTCGAGGCAGAATTTTGCAGGAGGGATGAATTTTCACTTTGTCAGAATTTAACAAATTTTATATGGTTTCAGCACTTCTCGATGCCACGAACACAATGGCACTGTCTGTTTTTCCATCAGAGTTATGCATTTTTTGGCCTTTTTTCAGTATGGAGGTATAAGACTCCTTTTTGTAACTGATACTTGTACTCTTCTTTCTCATGCCACTTAATCAATGAAGGCCTCCCCATTGATCGAGCAGGGCCCGAAGACGTAGTCCAAGTCGGACAAACTCCGTTATCAAGTCTTATTGTCTTCTTTCATGCTTTATGTGCTTCTCCTCTTGTCTCATATGCACATTAAGTTTTCTATGTTAAGCTACAATTTATGCATGTAATTCTTTAACACATCTATAAGCAAAAGATTTTGGATCAAGAAAAGATGAAAACTATTATAGAATGGACCACACTGAAAAATGTTGTCGACATAAGATCCTTCTTGGGCTTGGCAGGGTATTATCACCGTTTTATTAAAGGATTTTCAAAAATAGCTTTTCTGATGACTTCACTTCAGAAAAAGGGATCTGCTTTCCACTAGACAATGGAATGTCAGCAAAGTTTTGAGCAACTAAAGAAACTTCTTACTACTGCCCAGGTGCTAAAAGTAGCAGATCCAAAAAAATCCTTTGTAGTATGTGCAGATGCAAGTAAGGAGGCTGTCGATGGAGCATTAACACAAGAAGGGAAGGTCATAGCTTATGAATCATGTAAACTGAAGGATTATGAGAAACGCTACTATACCTACGATCTGGAGTGGCTATGGTAGTGCATGCATTAAAAATGTGGTGACACTACCTTCTGGGAAAGAAATTTTTGTTATTAATTGACCACAACAATCTTAAAAATTTCTTTAACTAGTCTAATTTAAATGCTCGACATGCCAGATGGATCACATTCTTGAGCGAATTTGACTTTGACATGAAACACCTCAAAGGAAAAGAAAACTGGGTAGCAGACGCTTTAAGCTGAAAACTACATTGCATTTATGAAGTAAAATTCATTCAAGCACAATCTAACCTACCAGAGGTTATCCAAGAGGCATTCCTAAAAGACCAAGAATATACATTGTTATGGCAGCAAGCTTCGGAAGCTCAGGCAAAAGGGAAACAATATGAGTATGGGATTAACCCCAACAAAATGTTAACATTCAGAAATAGAATTTATATTCCTAACCAAAACTTTGTTAAGCAGCTGTTATTAGATGAGTTTCATAGGAAGCCTTATGCCGCCCACCCAGGATACCAGAAACTATTTTTGTTGGACACAGATTGTCATTGATGTCGATATGGAAATATTCAAGGAAGGAGACAGAGCCAAAGAAGAGGAGCAAACAACCATCGGAGCAACAGAGCAAGCAGAACAGAGCCGCAAGAGGAGTATACCAAGCCAAGAGGAGCCAAGTGGAGCATAAACATGCATATGGCGGAAAAGACATGTATATGCCTTTAACGCAAACAGAGCTATCGGAGGCGGAAGATTTAGACTCATATGCAAATACACTGACGGAGTGAAAAAGGTAGAGTTTATATTGTATGAGCAGGTTATGTTATCGGGCTTGCAAAACCCATGTATGCATGCTTTAACAGTTGTTGAACACTGTTGAAAAAGTTGGAGAAAAGTTGTTGAAACATCAATTTCTCTGTTGCTAAAACACCACTTTCGGCGTTGCTAAAACACCAATTTCGGCGTTGCTGAAACACCTTCGTGACGAAATTATATTTTTGGTGTTGTTGAAACACCTCCGTGAGGAAATTATATTTTGGTGTTGCTGAAACACCTCCGTGACGAAATTATATTTCGGCGTTGCTGAAACACCTCCGCGACGACATTATAGTTTTGTGACATCATCAATCGAAGGTAAACATGAGGAAGCTAAAGCGAATGGAGGAGGGAAGCCAGAAGGTCAAGCGAGTGTTGAGGAAGCCGAAGCTCAAGCGAGCAAGGAGGAAGACAAAAAGCCATTGAGTAAGCATAAATGAATGGACAAAGGCATGAGAATGTATAAAATAGTAAAAACAGGTTGTTGTTACTGTTGCTGTTGTTGCTGCTGTTGTTGTTGCTGCTGTTGTTGCTGCTGATGTTGTTGTTGTTGCTGATGTTGCTGTTGCTGCTACTGCTGGTGTTGCTGCTGTTGGTGTTGCTGCTGTTGGTGTTGCTGCTGTTGGTGCTGTTGCTGTTGCTACAATTGCTGCTGTAGCTGTTGTTGCTATTGTAGTTGTTGTTGTTGTTGTAGCGGTTGGTGTTGTGAAGAACCATAATGTATGGTAGCAGATGCAGCAGAGGTGGTGAAGAGGTGTATGAAGTTGCTGGTGAAGGCTACTGCAGCTGTTGAACGTTGTTGAATACGTTGGAGGAAATAGAGGCCATGTGAGGGTCCAATAGAACAGAAAGAGGGTGCAACATAATAGAAAGAGGGATGAAGGACCAATAGGACAGTAGGTAGTCGAAGGGGAGAAGCAGCCAGCAAAGAAACAATCATACTAAAGCATTAACTGTGACAATGAGAACATAAGCTTGAAAAAAAAGTTGTTCTTTATACAAAGTTTAGTGCAGCTAAAAGTAGACTGACTAAAGTTGTGTGAAGACATTATCAGTGAGAAAAAAAGGCTATTGGAGACTATGTGTGGGCAGTGTGTAGAGTTGTAAAGACTCATTCTCAAGAAGATTGGTTGTCATTGATACTGTAGCCTGGAGACTACATTGAAGTTGTAAATAGACAGAACTCAGCAGAGAAGAGTTCTGAGAGCAAAAGATTACTATCAAATAGTGCCTTGACAAGATAGGATTGGAGTCCTTGGGGGTTGGTGCCTCAAAAGCAAGATAGGATTGGAGTCCTTGGGGCTGGTGCCTCAAAAGCAAGAAGGATTGGAGTCCTTGGGCTGGTGCCTCAGAAGTAAGTAGGATTGGAGTCCTTGGGGTTGAAGCCTCAGAAGTAGGAAGGATTGAAGTCCTTGAGAGTTTGTGCTCCTAAGTCGAAGATTGGTGTCTTGGTGAAATAGAGTTGGTTCTCTGGAGGTTGGAGCCTCACCAAAGTCCAAGTTCGAGCTTGGCAACTGATTGCAACCATCTATATATTGTATCTATTTTACTGCATAGTTTATATTAATAAAAGCATTTATTCTTGCTGTTCATTTTGTGTTTTGAATATATATGTTTTAACTGGTAAAACAATAGTGGGAAAAAGAAATATTGATTCACCCCCCCTCTCAGTATTTCCAACAATTGGTATCAGAGCAGGCTTCTTCATACTAGCCTAACAGCTTGAAGAAGGATCCGTAGCCATGATGAGCAATCACGAGGCATCAAGAAGACCTCCTTTGTTCGATGGCACTAACTTTGGTTTCTGGAAGAAAAGAATGACCTACTACTTAATGTCCCTTGGACATGAAGTCTGGCATTTTTGTCAAAATGAATACCAAACGACTTCCACTCTTCCAACAGACCAAGACAAGAGGAAAGCCTACATCGAAAATGCAAAGGCCATGAACTCCATCACTAGTGGAATCACTGATTCCGAGTTTACAAAAATCATGCGCTGTACCTCTGCCAAAGAAATGTGGGAGAAGCTAGTTGGCTTGTACGATGGAGACTCAAAAGTCAAAACTGCAAAGCTTCAAACTCACAAAAGACAATTTGAAAGTTTGAGGATGGAAGATGGAGAAGATATAGCAACATACCTCCTTCGAGTAGCTGAAGTGGTAAATTCCCTGAAAGGATTGGACGAAAAAGTTAAAGAAAGCACCATTGTTCAAAAAGTATTAGGGTCCCTTCCAGACAGATTTGACTCCAAAATAAGTGTTATAGAAGAAGCAAAGGATCTAGATACGCTCAAAATGGATGAACTCCATGGAATTCTTACTGCCTATGAAATGAGGAAAGGTGGCCCAAGCTCCAAAGATGCAACATTCAAGGCCTCAAAGTCAAAGAAGGGGAAAGAAAGGAATGACTCTAGTGAAGAGTCAGACGTGGAATCAGAATTGGCTCAATTTGTATGAAGGCTAAAGAGAGGATCTAAGCTTAAAGGTAAGTATCCTCTTATATGTTTTAAATGTCGTAAAATAGGTCATTATGCAGCAAAATGTCCTCATAAACATGACAGTGATGATGAAGGAAATTCTAAAATAATGGCACACAAAAAGAAAGGGTTCAATAAGAAAAACTTCCTCTCCAAGCAAGATGAGTCTGATGAGGACGAGTTTATGGTTATAAAAAAATAAATCAGATGAGGAAAGTGATCATGATGGAAGCCAAGAAGCATTATTCATGGCACTCGCAGATGATGATGACTCGGGGCTGGAAGGAAATGTAGATGAACTGTTAATAAGCGCCATTGAAGAAAATGAGAAACTACGGAACAAAATCGTTTCTCTCAAAGTGGAAAACGAGGAAATAAGAAGGAGAGAAGATCTATTGGAAACAAAGCTTAAAGAAAAAGAAGAGACTTGTGAAGAACGTGAGGCCAAAATAGTGTCTTTGAGAAAGGAGTTGGAGCAAATTAAAAAGGGCTGTAAAAGCTCTCAAATACTTGAGACTATTCTGAAAAATCAAAAACCTCAACATGACAAGTTTGGAATAGGTTTCAAAGGAGAATCTTCAAGCACTAAGAATAGTGTGAAAAGCTATGCTGATGCACTTTCCTGAAATCCAAAAGAAGAAAAAGTATGATATCAAAAGTGCATCCCAGATCCCAAGAATGAGTAGAGAATTACTCCAAATAAGAATGTGGAGTTGAATCATGGACACTACAACAAATACAAACCTTTGCTCCACCAAGGGTCCATCGCAAATCCAAAGAACGAAGGAGGAGTAATTCCCAGGAAGGAAATCGACTCAAATCATGGTTGCTTCAACAAGTACAAAACCATCTTTCTTGGATACTGCTTTCACTGTAAAAACTTCGGTCATCAAGCCAGACATTGTATGGCTCGCAAAAGTGAAAAGACAAAGCCAAATGATCGAATAATCAACTCATATGCCCCCAAAAGGCAGGGACAAATCAAAACCTTCAATTCATTTGGTCCCTTGACCAAATTTGATCTGATTTTCTCTTTCTGCTACAATAATGGACACTATGAACAAGACTGCCCACTCAAAGGAAGAAAGATGAGTAGCAAGAACTCCAGCATGGACAAATGCGGCCTGGCTCTATATGCTCAAAATAATGACAACCAGTGGTTTGTAGATAGCGGGTGCTCTAGACACATGACAGGAGACAAAAGGAAGTTTGTCTCACTAAGCAAAAAGGAAGGGAATGTGTCCTTTGGAAGCAGATCAGGCAGAATTGCAGGAAAAGGAATAGTTACTCTGATCAATGGAAAAGGAAAAACTCAAGATGCTCTGCTAGTTGACGGGCTCAAACATAACCTCCTAAGTGTCAGCCAAATCTGTGATCAAGGAGATAAGGTTGTTTTCAGCACAAAAGACTGTGAAATAAGGAACTCTACCTCAGGGAAACTTGTGGAAAAAGGGGTGAGAACACCAGACAACATTTACATACTGAACAAGATTCAAGAAAATAAATGCTACTTGAGTCAGACATATGAGAGTTGGCTGTGGCACAAGTGACTTGGACATACAAGCTTCGAAAATTTGATCAATATCAGCAAGATCAAAGTTGTACGAGACATCCCAAGGCTGTCCAAACTAAATAAAGCAGTGTGTGGTCCATGTCAACATGGAAAGCAGACCAGAACCAGCCAAAAGACAAAGGAGCTCTATACTTCGAAGCCCTTGGAGATCATTCATGCTGATGTGTGTGGGCCAACTAGAAATCAAGCACTCCAAGGAGAAAGGTACTTTGTATTATTTGTTGATGATTATACTAGAATGATGTGGATATATTTCATAAAGTATAAATCTAAAACTTTTGAGTGTTTTAAGAATCTAAAAGCCCTAGTAGAAAATGAAAAAGATTTAAAAATTAAGTGCCTCAGAATAGACAGAGGAGGAGAGTTCACATCAAACGAGTTTAGTGAGTTCTATAATATTCATGGAATTAAAAGGGAATTCTCAGCTGCCAGAACACCTAAGAAAAATGGGGTAGTTGAAAGAAGAAACTGAACAGTCCAAGAAATGGCAAGAACTATGCTATTAGCAGCAGACTTACAACCTAAATTTTGGAGAGAAGCAGTAGGGACAACTGTCTATACACTGAATCAAACTCAATTAAGACCAAATTGTGAAAAAACTCCTTCTGAGCTATGGAAAGGAAGACTTGCTTTGGTGAAGTACTTCAAGATCTTTGGAAGCAAGTGCTTCATAAAAATAAATGATGGCTCACCTGGGAAGTTTGATTCTCGTGTTGATGAAGGGATATTTCTTGGATACTCTACACGGAGCAAGGGTTACAAGTGCTACAATTATCGACTGAAGAAAATAGTGGAAAGCATTAATGTAAAGGTTGATGAAGATCTTCCAGAAAGGGAATTGAAGAACATGAAGATGAATCTCTCATTGAAGAATAAGAACCTAAAGAAGAAGAAATAGATGAGGAAGAAGAAGAAGAAGAAGAAGAGGAAAGAGAACCACCTAATACCCCTTCAAAGATGAAGTATGTCCAAAGACATCATCCAGAAGAGTAGATCATTGGAGATAAATATGAAGGTGTGTAGACCCGAAGAAGGATAACAATCACACCCAAGAGAAAAGTCATTGCCCTCCTATCTATGATAGAACCAGAAACATTTGCAGAAGAAAGTAAGGATCCTCATTGGGTAAAAGCCATGGAAGAAGAAATGTCCCAAATTGAGAAGAACAAGACATGGGAGCTGGTACCTCGTCCAAAGGACAAAAACATAATAGGAATCAAATGGGTGTTCAAAAATAAAATGAATGACGAAGGACAGGTTATCAAGAACAAGGCAAGACTTGTTTGCAAAGGCTATTCACAAATTGAAGGAATTGACTTTGAAGAGACATTTGCACCAATGGCCTGTATGGAAGCTATCATGATGTTCTTAGCATTTGCTTGCTCAAAAGGATTCAAAATCTATCAAATGGACGTGAAATCAACATTTCTAGATGGGGAACTCAAAGAGGAAGTCTACATGGAGCAGCTAGAAGGTTTTGATCTAACAGCAGGAAAGGACCTAGTATGTAAGTTGAAAAAGGCTTTATATGGATTGAAACAAGCTCCTAGAGCTTGGTATGCAAGATTGGATCACTACCTACAACAACAAGGCTTCAAAAAGGGAGTGGCTGGAAGTAATCTATACATAAAGACAAATGAAGGCAAGTTACTAGTTGCTCTTGTTTATGTCGATGATCTGATTTTTGCTAGTAATAGTGATGAAATGAGCCATGAATTTTCTCAAAACATGTTAAAAGAGTTTGAGATGTTAATGATAGGAGAGCTGTCCCACTTCCTTGGACTTCAAATATCTCAAACCAGAGCAGGATTGTGTATATCTCAAACCAAATATCTAAAAGACATGCTCAAAAAATATGGAATGGAGGATTGTGCACCCATGAGCACACCTATGACCACAAACTGCAAACTGAGCAAAGATGATGACTTCCCGCTAGTAGATGCAACTCATTACAGGTCAATGATTGGAGCCCTTCTATACTTAACAGCTACACGACCATACATAATGCAAGCAGTAGGAATGGTGGGAAGATTTCAATCTGCTCCCAAACAATCCCATTTATTAGCTGTAAAAAGAATTCTCAGATATCTGAAGGGAACTTCTGATTTCGGTCTTTGGTACCCAAAGAACTCAACACTGACAGTAACTGCATACACCGACGCTGATTGGGCCGGAAGTATAGATGATCGGAAAAGTACTAGTGGAAATGCATTCTTCCTAGGAGACTGTTTGGTATCCTGACTCAACAAAAAACAGTCATCCATATCATTATCCACAGGCGAAGCCGAGTATATTGCTGCAGCAGACTGTTGTTCTCAGATACTATGGTTGAAGGAAGCTCTAAAAGATCTCAACATATGTATAGATCAACCAATTACTGTCTATTGTGACAACACAAGTTCTATCAGTCTCAGCAAAAATACAGTGACGCAATCAAGAACCAAACATATACCAATCAAGTATCATTTCCTCTGTGAGCAAGTAGCTGAAGAAAATATCATCCTGGAATATATCAGTACAAAGGAGCAGATAACTGATATTTTCACAAAACCTCTTCCTCGAGAAGCATTCGAACGTCTGCGACAAAAGATGGGGGTTATTTCTTTATCATCACTCAAGTTCATTCATAAAGATGCAGCAGGAAAGGGGGAGCAGTTTGACAGGGGGAGTCTGTATGCATTCCATTGCCATTGATGTCAAAGGGGGAGAGAGTAGAAGAATATTGCCATCAATAACAAAGGGGGAGATTGTTGGACACAGATTGTCATTGATGTCAATATGGTAATATTCAAGGAAGGAGACAGAGCCAAAGAAGAGGAGCAAACAACCATCGGAGCAACAGAGCAAGCAGAACAAAGCCGAAAGAGGAGTAGACCAAGCCAAGAGGAGCTAAGTGGAGCATAAACATGCATATGGCGGCCAAGACATGTATATGCATTTAACGCAAACAAAGCTATCGGAGGCAGAAGATTTAGACTCATATGTAAATACACTGACGGAATGAAAAAGGTAGAGTTTATATTGTATGAGCAGCTTACGTTATCGGGCTTGTAAAACCCATGTATGCATGCTTTAACAGTTGTTGAACATTGTTGAAAAAGTTGGAGAAAAGTTGCTGAAACATCAATTTCTCTATTGCTGAAACACCACTTTTGGCATTGCTGAAACACCAATTTCAGCGTTGCTGAAACACCTCCGTGACGAAATTATATTTTGCCGTTGCTGAAACAACTCCGTGACGAAATTATATTTTGGCGTTGTTGAAACACCTCCGTGACGAAATTATATTTCGGCGTTGCTGAAACACCTCCGCGACGACATTATATTTTCGTGACACCATCAATCGAAGGTAAACATGAGGAAGCTAAAGCGAATGGAGGAGGGAAGCCAAAAGGTCAAGCGAGCTTTGAGGAAGCCGAAGCTCAAGCGAGCAAGGAGGAAGCCAAAAAGCTATTGAGTAAGCGGAAACGAATGGACAAAGGCATGAGAATGTATAAAATAGTAAAAATAGGTTGTTGTAACTGCTGTTGTTGTTGTTGCTGTTTTTGTTGCTGTTGTTGTTGTTGCTGCTGTTGCTACTGCTGTTGTTGCTGTTGTTGCTGTTACTACTGTTGTTGTTGTTGTTGTTGTTGCTGCTGCTATTGCTACTATTGCTACTGTTGGTGTTGCTATTGTTGCTATTGCTGTTGTTGTTGTTGTTGCTGCTGTAGTTGTTGTTGTTGTTGCTGTTGTAGTTGTTGTTGTTGTAGTGGTTGGTGTTTTGAAGAACCAGAATATATGGTAGCAGATGCAGCAGAGGTGGTTAAGTGGTGTATGAAGTTGCTTGTGAAGGCTACTATAAATGTTGAACGTTGTTGAATACGTTGGAGGAAACAGAGGCCATGTGAGGGTCCAACAAAATAGAAAGAGGGTGCAGCAGAATAGAAAGAGGGATGAAGGACCAACAGGACAGTAGGCAGTCGAAGGGGAGAAGCAGCCAACAGAGAAATAGTCATACTGAAGCATTCACTGTGACAATGAGAACATAAGCTTGAAAAAAAAGTTGTTCTTTATACAGAGTTTAGTGCAGCTAAAAGTAAACTGACTAAAGTTGTGTGAAGACATTATCAGTGAGAAGAAAAGGCTATTGGAGACTATGTGTGGGCAGTGTGTAGAGTTGTAAAGACTCATTCTTAAGAAGACTCATTGTCATTGATATTGTAGCTTGGAGACTATAGTGAAGCTGTAAATAGACAGAACTCAGTAGAGAAGAGTTCTGAGAGCAAAAGATTACTATCAAACAGTGCCTTGACAAGATAGGATTGGAGTCCTTGGGGGTTGGTTCCTCAAAAGCAAGATAGGATTGGAGTCCTTGGGGTTGGTGCCTCAAAAGAAATAAGGTTTGGAGTCCTTGGGCTGGTGCCTCAGAAGTAAGTAGGATTGGAGTCCTTGGGGTTGAAGCCTCAGAAGTAGGAAGGATTGAAGTCCTTGAGAGTTTGTGCTCCTAAGTCCAAGATTGGCGTCTTGGCGAAATAGAGTTGGTGCTCTGGAGGTTGGAGCCTCACCAAAGTCCAAGTTGGAGCTTGGCAACTGATTGCAACCATCTATATATTGTATCTATTTTACTACATAGTTTATATTAATAAAAGCATTTATTCTTGTTGTTCTTTTTGTGTTCTGAATATATATGTTTTAATTGGTAAAACAATAGTGGGAAAAAGAAATACTGATTCACCCCCCCTAAGTATTTCCAACAATTTTCTACTAACAAGAAAAGTTATTTCTGGCCAAGTTTAAGAAAAGATGTGGCTAAATATTTATCCAAGTTCTTAGAGTGCTAATTGGTGAAGGCGGAACATCAACATCCCTATCAGTCTGTTGCAACCAATACCCATCCCTGAATGGAAATGGGAGACAATCACTTTAGAATTTATCAATGGATTACCTTGTACTAAAAAGCAACATGACTCAATCATGGTTGTGATGGACAAGCTGAGCAAGACCGCTCATTTCATTCCCATAAAATCCACCTATAAAATGGTGGAGATTGTAGACATATTTATGAGAGAAATCTTTTGATTACACAGGATACCTCGAGTGGTGATCTGCGAAAGAGATGTAAAATTTACATCCACATTTTGGAAAACCCTCTTTGCAGAGTTGGGCACTCAAATTCAATTTAGCACTGTCTACCATCCACAGAGAAATGGTGAGACAGAGCGAGTGAATCAATTCTTGGAAGACATGTTGAGAATGTTTGTAACGAAACAACCACAGAAATGGGAGGATTACCTCCACTTTGTAGAATTCGCCTACAATAATGGACATCATGAATCATTGGGTATGAGCCCTTTTGAAGTACCGTATGGAAGAAAGTGTTGGGTACCCATGGACTGGAATAGTCTGGATAATAAATTAGAGTTAGGTCGTGAGATGTTACCTGAAATGGAGGCCACCATTAAGAAGGTGTTAGGTCCCTATAATACTAGTCATTATCCCATTACTATTGTAGTTGTATCCCTTATTAATATTGTTGTGCCCCTATTGTCCCCATATTGTTATTACTATGCCCCATAGAATCCCTCTATTGTTATTTTTGTGGCTTTAAATTATTATTGTTAGGCTGGCTGGGTTATATTGTGACTCCTTAGACTCCTATATATATAAAGGAGGTTTTGTCATTTGAATCATCCAAGAATTGTTCATTTATGTAATGTAAAGAAGGTTGCCCCCTTGAAGAGATTGAATTCTAAGGCGTTGATCTATCTTTTCTATCTTTTTGTGAGTTGGTTTCATAACATTTTGTATCAGAGCTTTGGATTCTAGGGTTTCACTGCTCCAAATAGGTCATCGTGACATTTTCACTATAACTTTTTTTCTGCGAAGTTTCAGAAGCTAAAAAAAAAAACCCATTTGAGACGAAATCACACTGAACCTCGGGTCTGAATTTCAGAGCTTTTCGCACTATATTTGCAGAGATATGATCTGAGAAAGTTGGTCTTTTTGTTGACTCTTGAATTACATTTCAAATGGGTGACCTTAGGAAAATCGTCATAACTTTCACTCTGAGCATCGGATTGAGATTTCGTAAGAAGATGCAGAAAGAGGACGGACTATAGTTTCTTGTACATATTTTTTAGAGCCAAAGGTTGAAAAAGTGACTTGTGGCACGTCATACAATTTCGCTCTACTGAACTAGTCTATAATCAGGTTACTGTAGGAGATTTGGCATAACTCTTCCCTGGAGAATCCAATCTGGATCAGAATGGTGGCATTAAAAAGAGGAAGCAGAGGGCTATTGCAAGTCGCAATTTCAGAGCTAGATGATCCGAAATTACAGAGATACATCAGATTCAATATCAAGCTCCTACAACGTGAAAAAAGGTGTGTAGTTTTTTTAAGTTTTTGCATAAGCTTCGTTTGAAAAATTAGTTTGAAGGAATTCAAAGGGCATAGTAAAGCATTTATCGGTAATTGATGCCCCGATAAAAGAAAATGGAAACACCTAGTAAGAAACCTAAAAGCTCTAGCATGACTCATTAAGAAGAGGAAGAAATGCAACATGACATATCAAAATTATCAGACCAAGTGCAACAAGTGTCACTTACACAAAAAGTAACAGAGTCTAAGATGGATGGTTCAAAGAAAGATGTAGAAGCTAAGATGGATGGTTTAAAGAAAGGCGTAGAAGCTAAGATGGGTTGTTTAAAGAAAGGCGTTGAAGCTAATATGAATGACGTGGAAGCTAAGATGAATGATTTGAAGATAGATTTGAAGACAGATTTGAAGACGGGCATGGAATATTTGAAGGCAGACATGGAAGATTTGAAGACAGATTTGACAAAGTTTCTACAAGAAATGCTTACTAATGGTGAAAGGGTAGTAAAGGAAACTCATGATGAGAACAAAAGAAATATTAATCATGATTTCATGGACTTTAATGTTGGACCGAAGACCCACAATATTCGAAAAAATCGATATGAGGAAATTTGATGGCAAGGATCCCACAACATGGATATTACAGATGGAGCAATTTTTTGATCTCAATAATGTGCAAAACACACAAAAGGTACGTATTGCAACTTTATATTTGGAACCAAATCAGTTTGTATGGTATCAATGGCTTTGCTCTCGTAAACAAATTATCACTTGGGCAATTTTTACAGAAGAATTGATAGCACATTATGAGGATACAAAAAGCAACACTTTTTTTTAGCCAATTGATAAGTCTCAAACAAAAGGGTCCAATAATGGAGCACATTGAAGAGTTCCAAAAATTGAATATAAGGGTAAAAAATATTCCATAGGAGCATAGGATTGATGTGTTCATAGGGACTTTAAAGGATAATATCCAACATGATGTTCGCCTTTGGGAACCTGATTCATTAGAGAAGGCATTCAGGTTAGCAAGAAAAAGGGAAAGCAAAATTATGGCAACCAGGAAGCATACCACTCACAACTATAAAGATGGAAGTGTTGTTTCTCCTAGTCTTCCACAACCTATAAGGTTGACACCACAACAATTGGAAGAAAAAAGAGCAAAAGGGCTTTGTTACAGTTGTGATAGAAAAAACACTAAAGGTCATAAGTGTGCTGAGAAGAAATTATTCTACATAGATTGTAAAGAGGAAGAAGAAAAGGAGCAAGAAAGGTCAAAAAAAGAGGATATACTCTAGGAACAAAGCCTAGATAAAGAAGAAATGAATTCGACCATATCTTGTAATGCATTGGCTGGAATTACCACTCTTCAAACCATCAAGATAAAAGGACAAATCAAGAAGAAAAAGCTAATAGTGTTGATTGATTCAGGAAGTACCCACAATTTTATTCATTGTAAGATAGAAAAAGAATTGAATTGCTTCGTATATCCAGCACAAGAGTGTCAAGTGATGGTTGCAAATGGTGGAATGATAAATTGCTTTGGAAAATTCCATAATATCAAGCTATCCATGGGAGAATATGTATTGACTAGCCCAATGCTTTCCATTCCAATGGGAGGTGCTGAGGTTGTTCTAGGAGTCGAATGGCTACAATCCTTGGGTACAATAGCTTTTAATTTTCAAGAACTTTTCATGAAATATTCTACGGAAGGAAAATAAGTTGAATTAAGGGGTATTGTAGGGAAACCGAAAAAGATAATTAGTTCTAACGATATGACAAAGCTTCTAAAAAAGGAACAAAGAGGTGTAATTGCACAATTATGTTCGCTAGATGTTTCCACATTGGAATCATCTATTTCTCCATATCTCTAAAAAGTCTTGGACAATCATTCCAAGGTATTTGAGACTCCCAAAGGTCTCCCACCTATTCGTGATCATGATCATGCTATTCATCTGATTCCAGGTAGTGTTCCTCCAACATTAGGCCATACAGATATCCCTATGCCCAAAATAGTGAAATTGAACATATGGTTGTAGAAATGCTAGAGGCTGGTATAATTCAACCTAGTCAAAGTTCTTTCTCTACTGCAGTGGTATTGGTGCACAAGAAGGATGGATCATGGCCCATGTGTCCGATTATAGGGAGCTCAACAAGCTCACTATTAAAGGTAAGTTTCTCATTCGTGTCATTGATGAATTACTGGATGAACTGCATGGATCAATTTACTTCACCAAGTTGGAGCTTCTTTCAGGATATCATCAAGTCAGAATGAAGACTGAAGACATTCCGAAAACAACATTTAAAAATCATGAGGATCATTATGAATTTTTGGTCATGCCTTTTGGCCTTAGCAATGCAACTTCTACATTTCAAGGTTTGATGAATTCCATTTTCAAACCCTTCCTTAGAAAATGTGTGTTAATATTTTTTGATGATATACTAATCTTCAGCAAGTCTTGGAAGGATCATGTTGAACATGTTGACAGGGTGCTACAACTATTGGAGGAGAAACAATTATATGCAAAAAGATCCAAATGTTTCTTTGGAGTACAAGAGGTGGAATATCTGCGTCATATTGTATCTCATGAAGGAGTTAAGGTAGACACTAACAAAATTAAAGCCATTAAGGAATGGAAAATCCCCACATCCATAAAGCATCTGCGAGGATTTCTTAGTTGACATGGTATTATCACAAGTTTGTTAAGAATTATGGGAGAATAGCAACACCTCTAAAAGCATTATTGAAGAAAGATGCATTTTCATGGACTCCAAAAGAAATAGAGGCCTTCGAACATCTTAAAGAGGCAATGTGTCAAGCACTGGTCTTAGCTACACTGGACTTCATAGAAACCTTTATTGTGGAATGTGATGCTTCAAGAAATGGAATTGGTGTTATTTTAATGCAAGATGAAAGACCCATTGCTTTTGGAAGTCGTCCAATCAAGGGAAAGTTTTTACACAAAGCTATTTATGAGAAGGAAATGTTGGCAATACTACATGCACTTAAGAAATGGCGACCCTACCTAATGGGAAGTCACTTCAAGGTAAAAACGGATCATGATAGCCTTAAATACTTTTTAGAACAAAGATTATCCTCTGAAGAGCAACAAAAGTGGGTCACAAAGATGTTGGATTATGACTTTGAAGATTTCATCTTACAAAAAAGGGAACAAAATGTGGTGGTAGATGCACTCTCAGAAAGGATGAGGATGTGGAAGCATTGTTGTGTGCCATTTCTATTATCCAACCAGATTGGATAAATGAAGCAAGGGAGGAATGGAAGAATGACGAAGAAGTGTGGCACTTATTCGAAAGTTACAACAAGATTCTAGTACATCAGATACATTTAGTTGGGAAAATGATTCGTTATGGTACAAAGATCGCTTATACCTCTGTAAGAATTCCCAGCTAAAACAAAAGATTCTTATGGAATTGCACACTTCTCCCTTAGGAGGGCACTCAGGATTTTTAAAACTTACCACAGGGTTAAGAAGGAATTTTTTTTGGGATGGCCTTAAATTAGATATTCAAAAGTTTGTGGCGGAATGTTTGGTTTGACAACAAAATAAAGTTGAAACAATAAAGACCCCAGGTCTATTACAACCTTTATCCATTCCAAGCCAATGTTGGGGGGAGGTTTTAATGGATTTTATCACAAGTTTACCCAAGTCTGAGGGAAAGAGTGTCATCATGGTGGTAGTTGACAGACTTACGAATTATGCACACTTTTGTGCATTATCACATCCATTTAAAGCCAGTACAATTTCTACTGCATTTATGGAAACAATTCAAAAGCTACATAGAAATCAAAAGATTATTGTAAGCGACAGAGATCCCATTTTCACTGGAAATTTTTGGACAAAATTATTTTCTTGTCTTGATACTTAGTTAGCTCATAGCTCATCTTATCATCCTCAATCTGATGGGCAAACTAAGATAGTAAACAGACACAATGGGTCAAATGGTTGCCTCTGGCTGAATGGTGGTATAACACTTCCTTCCATACAGCAACAAAAATGACCCCATTTATGGCACTTTATGGGTATCAGCCACCATCCATCACATCATATTTTAAGAGAAAATTCTAAGGTTCAAGCAGTGGAACATCACATCGAACATCAACAACAAGTCCTCCAACTCTTAAAGGATAACCTCGTGTTGGCACAGAATAGAATGAAACAACAAGCAGATAAACATCGCAGTGAAAGAAGTTTTTGATGTAGGTGATTGGGTATTCCTATGGCTACAACCATATAAGGAAATGTCCCTCAAGAAAGCTAAGAAGGAATAAATTATCACCAACGTATTATGGTCCGTACAAGGTGTTGCAAAAGATTGGTACTATGGCATACAAATTGGAGCTTCCTGCAGCTTCTCTATTGCACCCAGTTTTCCATGTTTCATGTTTAAAGAAGGTTATAGACGACAAGCTCCCAATTCAAACAATATTGCCAGAACTTGATGAGGAAGGAAAAATTATATTGGAACCGGAAGCAGTCATAGAAACAAGAACTCGACAGCTACGAAATCGATCAATTTCAAAGTAT
>APFE031096826.1:211715-410106 GCA_000404065.3 Pinus taeda
ATCAATTTACTTCACCAAGTTGGATCTTCGTTCGGGATATCATCAAATCAGAATGAAGATTGAAGACATTCTGAAAATGGCATTTAGAACTCATGAGGGTCATTATGAATCTGTGGTCATGCCTTTTGACCTTACCAATGCACCTTCAACATTTCAAGGTTTGATGAATTCAATTTTCAAACCATTCCTTAGAAAATTTGTGTTAGTATTTTTTGATGATATACTAATCTACAGCAAGTTTTGGAAGGATCATGTTGAACATGTTGACAGGGTGCTACAACTATTGGAGGAGAAACAATTATATGCAAAAAGATCCAAATGTTTCTTTGGAGTACAAGAGGTGGAATATCTGTGTCATATTGTATCTCATGAAGGAGTTAAGGTAGACCCTAGCAAAATTAAAGCCATTAAGGAATGGAAAATCCCCACATCCATAAAGCATCTACGAGGATTTCTCTGGTTGACATGGTATTATCGCAAGTTTGTTAATAATTATGGGAGAATAGCAGCACCTCTAACAGCATTATTGAAGAAAGATGCATTTTCATGGACTCCGGAAGCAATAGAGGCCTTTGAACATCTTAAAGAGGCAATGTGTCAAGCACTGGTCTTAGCTACACTGGACTTCATAGAAACCTTTATTGTGGAATGTGATGCTTCAAGAAATGGAATTGGTGTTATTTTAATGCAAGATGAAAGACCCATTGCTTTTGGAAGTCGTCCAATCAAGGGAAAGTTTTTACACAAAGCTATTTATGAGAAGGAAATGTTGGCAATACTACATGCACTTAAGAAATGGCGACCCTACCTAATGGGAAGTCACTTCAAGGTAAAAACGGATCATGATAGCCTTAAATATACTTTTTAGAACAAATATTATCCTCTGAAGAGCAACAAAAGTGGGTCACAAAGATGTTGGTTTATGACTTTGAAATCATCTACAAAAAGGGGAAGCAAAATGTGGTGGTAGATGCATTCTTAAGAAAGGATGAGGATGTGGAAGAATTATTGTGCGTCATTTCTATTATCCAACCAGATTGGATAAATGAAGCAAGGGAGGAATGGAAGAATGATGAAGAAGTGTGGGCACTTATTCGAAAGTTACAACAAGATTCCAGTACGTCTGATACATTTAGCTGGAAAAATGATTCGTTATGGTACAGAGATCACTTATACCTCTGTAAGAATTCCCAGCTAAAACAAAAGATTCTTATGGAATTGCACACTTCTCCCTTAGGAGGGCACTCAGGATTTTTAAAACACAGGGTTAAGAAGGAATTTTTTTTGGGATGGCCTTAAATTAGATATTCAAAAGTTTGTGGCGGAATGTTTGGTTTGACAACAAAATAAAGTTGAAACAATAAAGACCCCAGGTCTATTACAACCTTTATCCATTCCAAGCCAATGTTGGGGGGAGGTTTTAATGGATTTTATCACAAGTTTACCCAAGTCTGAGGGAAAGAGTGTCATCATGGTGGTAGTTGACAGACTTACGAAGTATGCACACTTTTGTGCATTATCACATCCATTTAAAGCCAGTACAGTTTCTAGTGCATTTATGGAAACAATCAAAAGCTACATGGAACCCAAAGATTATTGTAAATGAACCAGAAGATCCCATTTTCACTGGAAATTTTGGACAGAATTATTTTCTTGTCTTGGTACTCAGTTAGCTCATGCTCATCTTATCATCCCTCAAAATCTGATGGGGCAAACTGAGAATAGTAAACAAATGTTTGGAAGGATATCTTCGTTGCTTTGTATTTGATAAACAGACACAATGGGTCAAATGGTTGCCTCTGGCTGAAATGGTGGTATAACACTTCCTTCCATACAACAACAAAAATGACCCCATTTATGGCACTTTATGGGTATCAGCCACCATCCATCACATCATATTTAAGAGAAAATTCTAAGGTTCAGTCAGTGGAACATCACATTGAACATCAACAACAAGTCCTCCAACTCTTAAAGGATAACCTTGTGTTGGCACATAATAGAATGAAACAACAGGAAGATCAACATCACAATGAAAGAAGTTTTCATGTAAGTGATTGGGTATTCCTATGGCTACAACCATATAGCAAATGTCCCTCAAGCAAGCTAAGAAGGATAATAAATTATCACCAAAGTATTATGGTCTGTACAAGGTGTTGCAAAAGATTGGTACTATGGCATACAAATTGGAGCTTCCTGCAGCTTCTCGAGTGCACCCAGTTTTCCATGTTTCATGTTTAAAGAAGGTTATAGGCGACAAGCTCCCAGTTCAAACAATATTGCCAGAACTTGACGAGGAAGGAAAAATTATATTGGAACCGGAAGCAGTCACAGAAACAAGAACTCGACAGCTACGAAATCGTTCAATTTCAGAGTATCTTATCAAGTGGAAGAACTTATCGGCTGAAGATTCCACATGGGAGGATGAGAATTTTATGCAGAAGTATCCATAACTACTCAAGCGTTGAGGACAATACTTTTTTGAAGGAGAGGGGCATGTTGGGTCCTTATAATACTAGTGATTACCCCATTACTATTGTAGTTATACCACTTACTAATATTGTTGTGCCCCTATTGCCCCCATATTGTTATTACTGTGCCCCATAGAATCCCTCTATTGTATTTTTGTGGCTTTATATTATTATTGTTAGGTCAGCTAGATTATATTGTGACTCCTTAGACTCCTATATATAGAAAGGAGGTTTTGTCATTTGAATCATCCAAGAATTGTTCATTTATGTAATGTAAATTAGGTTGTCCCCTCGAAGAGGCTAAATTTTAAGGCGTTGATTTATCTTTTCTGTCTTTTTGTGAGCTGGTTTCATAACAGAAGGTTCGCCAGAATTTAAAGGATTCTCAGGATAGGCAAAAGGTTTATGCAGATAAGAAAAGAACTCATAAAGAATTCCAGTTGGGGGATCACATGTACTTGAAGGTTAAACCCTAGAAAAGAACCTTACAATGGAAAGGTTGTGTGAATTTGGCACCATGGTACTGTGGGCCTTTTCAAATTTTGGAGCAGATTGGGCTCGTGGCATACAAGCTAGCACTCCTTGGCCACATCTAAGTCCACAATGTCTTCCATGTATCCTTATTAAAAAAATATATGTATGACCCTCGACATATTATTGAATGGGAAAGTATACAAGTAATGATAGAATGAAGTCTATATATTAAGAATTGTTGTTTATAGGAATTTTCTGACAATATATTATGAATGTGCAATTAGAACCCAAGGGAGAATTTCTAGCAGAGCCTCTTCGTATCCTCGATCGGAGAGAAACCACCTTGTGGAGGCGAGCCATCACCCAAGTTAAAGTGCAGTGGAAGCACTTTGGCCTGGATGAGGCTACTTGGGAGGAAAAGGAAGCCGTGCAAAAAGTCTATTCTACACTAGTTACTTGAGGGAAAGAACACCATAGATGGTGTTCCTCTCAAGGGGAGGGGGTTGTAACACCCAGTGATACACCAACAATTGTTTTTACCAAGTTTTATTTACCACTGTTAATTTTATTTCGTTTAATCTGAATTGTTAAAATATTTAGGCTGAAAAGCGAGAACAAAGGTTGTTAAATATTAATTAAAAGATTTTGAATCGGTTTGTAAAAGAAATGTAGAATCAATTAAATTAACTTCTGAAAAATAGTTACAAATTTTTCTTTCACCCTCTCCATTGAAAAGGAAAAAGGAGAGAATCCTGAGGGGGTTGGAAAAAGGAAGCAAAAATTGTACTATGATTATTTTCTTCCTAGAGCTGAGGAAGTTAGCTAGTGGGAAAGAAATTGTGATAAAAACTGTGAATATGCGACTTGAGCCTGGACATGTTCTTGATGCTCAAGGTACCAGACTGTTTATCATTAACAGAAGTGGAAGAGCTCGGAGGGGGATTCTAGACGTAATTGCCAGATCCGAGGCTCAGTGGAGAGACCTTCCAAAATAAAGGAATTACGTGCATAAATCACACCCATAGAGAGAAACAGATAAGTAATATTACTATGTTAGAAAATTATTATTAGGAAGGAATATACTGTTTATAGTTACAATAGAAATTAGGTTAGCATCAAGGATATTATGTCAGCATTATTCAGTTATTGAAAGGAAACAGAAATACAGTGTTTTAATATATTGCATTGCTATCAGAGGTATATATGTAACCAGAGCATATGAGAGCTAAGTAACATATCTACTTATATGGCAGTAATATCTACACTAAACGTTCTAATGAATAATTACAGGGAACATTTTAAGCATAGCAGCGAAGGGCTTAATTCATAGATTCAATATTCTATCCTAGACTTTCTATACCTATTATATCATTGGACTTTATAGAGTCTATTGAAAATATTTTCAATATACAAAATATTAGTTCCCAGAATTTTCATTGTTATCTACCATCTATTTATGACAAAGAAATCTATACAAGATAGTCGACCCAAACCTTATTTCAGCTTGGGATTGTAAATAATTGAGGAGTTAGGGTTTACCAGCTCTCGGTCGAGTTTTGGAGAGAACAAGCGGTGAGCCAAGTACCCAGACTCTATTAAAAACCCTAAGATCCTTGAGTTATTAAACCATAGGCTATTTTCGAGCAAGTTTGAAATGTTGATATATAGAAATAGAGTAATGACTACCATATTCATATTAAAATTTGAATCATTCACTTAAAAACCAAAAAATTCTCAATTCCACGGGATTAAACCATTATAGAATTAAATTCAACCGCTCTAATATATATAATATATATATATATAGTATATATATATTATATATATATATATTATATATATTATATATATATATATATATATATATCTATAACTAGAAGCTGAGCTATCACGACAATTTAGACATAGCATTTAACTTATACTCTGTATGACAAATGTATAGTCCGACTTCTCATGGAAACTCTTGGAACCAAGCCGATAGCTAAGCTATCATAGTGGTAATGCAAAGGCTGACTCGCTAAAATTAAATAAATATAACCCTAATAGCATAAGTATTTTGGCCGCAAGGCCTAATCTCAAGTTTAATTACATTTCCAAAACTCTTTGTTCATGGAAGTCTGTCTCTAAAGAGCTTGAGCTAATGGGGGAGATTCTGAGTCCAACCCACTTGGAAAAATGAGAAACAACAAGCTTAGTTTGGAACATTGGCGCCACCCAAAAAACCATGCCGCAAGAAGAGTTCGAATCATTGGAATATGTACCTACACAGAGAATAACAGGTCTGAGGTCCTGAATCGATTATCATTGACCACCGAAGGTTTTTACCTGGGCAAAGGTTAGCATTCCTCGAAGTTGCGATTGAATCCTGTAAGTGCACATAGAATCTTAACATTAAGCTGGAAAATAAATTTCAAGATAAACTTATAAATAATTATGCATTACCTCGTGCTGCCATGCGAAATCAACCGCTCCACTTGAAATGTAAGTCCATTCTGTGGTAGAGGCATTTGTGCAAGGGCAACAGTAAGAACCCTCATTGGTCGCCCATCAAATACACATAGATTGATTGTAAAGAAGCTTTAAACGAAAGGTCATGAGCTATTAGTTTAAGGTCTGTCGATACTTGTAAGGTGAAGCATTCAGGCATGGTGAATCGATGACCGAGGTTACCCCTTCCATCGCAGAGCTATATACCCAAACCCAATAGTCAAATGAACCTTTCATCGTCGAAGAAAAACCTTATCATATTTGGTCAGCCCTGAATCTTCAAGAACGTAGATTGGTCTAGATCCAATGGTGAAGAATGTGTCATCTGCATCAGTTCGAGACTCGTCCGAGCGGCCGAGGTAAGGCTCATCAATGCCGAACTATGTGGCCAGTAGGGAGAGGGACAGTGATGATAAAGGAGGGCCTTGGGGCTCTCCCGCCTTAATGAGGAAGGCCATCCCGAGGCAAGTCCACTCAGGCAGCATTAATTCAAGTACAACAATGATGATGGCGTGGAGTCTAGCGAGGAATATTTGTTTCCGCGGTGTTAACCATATATCAACATTAAGAGACCTGTGATCTATATGGGTAGTGTAAACTCTAGAAAATCCTTAAATGTGTTTGGAATTTGACCTGGTGTTGAATCATTTAACCTTTACATTATTTCATTAACCAAATAACTTGCTTTATTAGTTAAAAATAAATAAATTAGGATACGATGTTACAATTAATTATATATATAGTTTTTTAAAACTGAGAGTAGGAATATTTTTTTGGCTACTGCAACAAAATTAGCAAGCAATTTTCCCCGCAAGAACCTTCTCAATATCTTTAAAAATTTATGTTAAATACTCATTTTAAAATATAATATTTTGTTATATAAAAAAGAGAAATAGTTAAATGATTAAAATATTTTTTATATTATTTTTCAAAAACTAAACTAGTTATTTTTAGTGTGATTTTTTGGAATTTTTTCGGTGGGTTTTCGAATTTCTTTAAAATCCAGCACAATTTATTGAAATCACAAGTTTGATGGGTAACCCCTAAACAATCCAAGTGCCCTAAGAGTTTTCAAGGGGCTGAATCCATATATAGAGTCAAAAAAACCAGTGTAAACAACACAAATCAAGGTTTCACCTCAGATTTTTCTATCTGACACCAGAAATCCAAAAAGTTTTTAAGGGTGTTGAATCCATATATACAGTAAACAAACCAACCAGTGTAAATAACACAAATCAAGATTTCCCCTTAAATTTTTTTCACTGATTTCTACATTGAAAGTCCAAAAATTCACACTAAAAACAACTCCATTTAATATTAATTGAAAATGAAGAAAAAAACCATAATGAAAATGAAAAAAAAAACCATAACAAAAATGCAGTTGTAAAATTCAACCAAACCAACTTTTAATTTTATTTTTATATTAATAATGATAAGCATAAAATAATTGTAAAATTTCAAAAAATATATTAAAAAATAATTTAAATTTTAATATGAAAAATATGTTTTGATCAAAATTTTTAACGTTATTTATCAAATTTCTTTCTCTTTAAAAAAAATCGCACCTCACAATATTTAATCTCTCTTCTTCATAATTGAGAAGCTACAAAAATCTAATATATATAGAGAGAAAATGGTTTATCAAAACTAGTGAGTGTGAAATGAATAACATATACTGTTATTAAACGATGCAGATGCTCTATTTGATTGGAGATGGTCACAAGCCACTGGCACATTAGATCCATTTCTTGCAACCTGATTACGTGAAATTGGGAAGAGTCAATAATAATGTCAATCAAAACAACAATAATTTTGTGATGCATGCATGATATGAGTGTTTCTTTTACCCTCCTTTCCGTAAGCCAAGGCTCAAACATGATGATTTGAACTTTGGATTTTGTAGAACATATATGTTCTCATGAATTTTTTTGTTTCTTTCCTTAAGCCAGGTTGCAAATATGAGATTTAAAATTAAGTATATAGAATTTCATATTTTACCTATTATATGATTTTTAATTGTATTTTAAATTAATAAATTGAATTCATCATTAATGAAAATATTCAATTAGTTACTATTATATATATTTGTGTTTATTATATTTAAATTGGATAAAATTGAAATTATATCATGTAAAAAATTCTTTTTTCAAATGTAATTTTTTTTTTTTTAAATTTATTTATATAAAATTTATTGAAATTTTTATAATTTTTTGAGTTTTAATAGACGTTCAAATGATTTCTAAATTTTTTACATTATTCTGCTTGGAAGTATAACAGAAAGTCCACTAATTTCTTGGTAGCGTATACCAAATTTGTCTTTTGATTTTTATCGTTTAATTGTAAAAATAAATGTTATTTTTTTTAATTTATATATTTTGAATATTTGTTGGAATTTAGTGTTTTATTGATTTTTTAAATATAATTATAGGTGTATATTAATAATATAATTTTATTATTTATATTTATAATTATCTTTTAGTATGATTTTTGTTTTTATGTAAAGTGATTGATTTTTTCTGGAGTTAAATTTATTTAATTATTAATTTAGATTTATAAAATAATTTTTTTTGGACTATATTACTATATTGTATTAGAGTTTTTTAAATTTTATTTATTGTATTTTTAATTTAATTTAATTGTTTTTTGTCAAAATATTTAATATGACATCACAATATCTCTACAATAAATGTTTAACAAGGCATTACAATATCTCTAAACACTCAACTAGAGAACACTTCTCCACTCAACAATCTCATATATATATATGATTGCTAAATAAATTAAAAGTCTTGTCGCATTGTTTAATATTTAATCCCTATGTATTAAAATTACTTATTGTTTTCTTATTTCAATATTTGCCATGTGATTTTTGGATATTTTGTTTTTAATATATGGCTAGCTCTTTCATATAAATTAAATGGTTAGTAAATACCAATAACTATTAATATATGATAAGCATCAAAACACTTACTCTATAACACATGTCGGATTATTTAATAAAAAAAATCATAAAAATTAATTAAACTATAAATTTAAATTAAATATATTATTATTAATTATAAAAAAGATTTAATATATAACTTAAACACATACAAACATATAACAATATTTAACTATAAAGATTTAATGAACTTTATCAATCAAATAATTCTATAATACCATACCACATCTAATATAACACATGTTGATATGACAATTTTTTAATTAATTTTATTTAAAATAAATTAATTAAAAAATAACTAACTTCTTGGAGAAAAATACATTTTATCTAATTTAATAGATATATACATCTATTAAATATTGCCGACCATCTTGTCATTTTCCCTGATGCTCTCAAGCCTGGTCTCCAACACTGGGCTTTGTAATTGACCAACTGTGCATAGACTTTCCGCAATTCGGGAGTATTCAAGAGTCTATTATCCTCATCTCCGGAATCTCCGCCCTCAGAACACTCACGTTCATCAGTGTCATGCCATCCGTCTTCCAAAAGCTTTGAAATAAACTCCGGGCACACTCTGATCCGAAGTCCTCTGCCAGCGTCGCTTTTCTGTATCTCAAACGGTTGACACAAAGCAGAAGCGCGTTAGATACTGCGAAGCGGAGCTGATAGGCGAACTGTGGAAGTAAGTGGAGATTTTGTGGCCGGGGGCGGTGATATTAAGGAAGCAAGCGATACGAGAGACAAGGGAGAGTGAAAGAAGTGTTGGGGTAGAAGGAAGTACTTGTTTCCCAACTTCAGTTGGTCACTTGGAGATAGAGTGGGCGTCTTATGCCCGATGTAGAATGAATCGGAGTGACAGACTAAATGTTGAGGGAATTCTTGAATGATCCGGGCGGCGCAGAGTGGTTTATGAAGGATCTCAACAGGGCCGGCAAGGGTAACCAACTGAATTGTTTCCTTGTGATTGGCCACCGTGAGACAGCAGACATGGTTGCCCATATCTTATTTGGTTTCTTATGAGCCGCCCATCCTCAATATGCCGCAAGGGCAGAACGCAGAAGTGGTGTGTTACATAAATTGTAAAACCAGTATTTATAGACTATAGAAGATCGAGTCAACCAGCCGCCCATTCTCGGTATTCTCTTCATCAGATCCATGATTACATCCACACGTTTTACAAATGGGAATTAATGGAGGCATGAAAAAGCCAGTTGGGCATCAGCTGACTTTTCAGTTTACTAAAAATAAAGCAAATCTCATCGTAGGTCTTACGTCCGTGCAAATGGAGGATGAGGAAAACATCGGGTGCACTGGCGTTGGCGGGCCTAGTTGAGTTTATAATCACGGGCCCCTGATTGACTATGTAATTTGCAGCTCTCTGGGAGAACTTTTATCGATTCCTCACTTTGAAGCATATTGACCATGATTCCCACCAGCAAGTCCAAGAGACCTCCAACGTTCAACGAAGGGGGGGCGCCCACTGTGATCCAAAACATTGGATCTAATTCTTATAGACTAATTCAAACTTACTGTATGAAATACGTTTTTATTAAATAGAAGCATCTAATCAAGTTAGTTGAAGTAGATGTAATGTTAGCCATTGAAACAAACAAGTGAAAGGGTATTCAAACTTGCTGTCTGAAATACCTTTTTATTATATAGAAGCATATACTCAAGTTAGTTGCAGTAGATGTCATGTCAGCCATTAAAACAAACAAGTGAAAGGGTAACAAAATGCTACTTATAGTTAAACTTTAGGAGTGTTAAATCTATTAATTGTTTAGCTAAAACATTTTATTCTGTATTTTATTCACAGGTGCAAAGAATATTGGCAAGGTAAAATCCCAAATATGATTAGGCCAATTAAGGAGAGTTGGTTGGCCTGTTTGGCCTTTCTCAAACAATAGATTCCATTTGAACTCAAATTTGTTTGATTTCACATTGTACATAGGAAAGCTAACCTTTTGCACAGGCAAATAACACATTTGACATATTAAAATTCATAGCATTAATTAAAAAAAATAATTGATTTTATTTTGTTAGTGTAACAAATTAGTACGCAAACTTACGAGAACATTCTCAATATCTTTATAGTTTACGTCAATTAATCAATTTAAATAGTAAGTATTTCGATTAATAAAAATGAAGAGATTTGAAGCGATTAAAATATTAATATATTTTTTTAATAAATTCGATTAATAAAAATGAACAGATTTGAAGCGATTAAAATATTAATATATATTTTTAATAAATAAAGATATGAAGTGATTAAAATATTGTTATATATTTTAGAAAATATTTAATAAATATTATTTGAAAAAGAATAAAAGATGGTAATTATAAAACAAAAATAAAAATACATTTTTTAATAACTAGTTGGATTTATCTTAATTTGAAATTTACCAATAGTACGTGTAGGGTTCTTTATATCTAGTTGTATCATTGAAAATACTTCTTTATTTTAAAAGAAATTTGAAAATCCCTCTAAAAACAAGTTTGAAAAATGTTTCTCTGTTTAAAGACAAGTTTGAAAATGCTTACTTGAACTGCATTTGAATCCTTCAGTAATGTATTCAGAAGCTTAATGTATTCTAAGTGTGTGCAGAACGTCGAATGACCCTCTAGCACAACAATCTAAATGTGAAATGTTGTTTTGATTACTGGTTTATATCCTGCCTTGTCGTTCAAGGGTATGAGGGATTTAATTTAAAACCAATGCACTTGCGTCTTTCGATTCAGTTCCTTAACTGTGACATCTGTCCCATCTAAAAGTATCTTTTCTAAAGTTTGCAAAAATCATCATCTAAAAGTATCTTTTCTAAAGTTTGCAAAAATCATCACAATGCAATAGCAATACCATTCTGAAATTCAAACATGGCCCTCCGTCAAATCTATGGATCAAGGGAAAAAGGTATCTAAGTTTAATCTCAAATCAAATCAATGGATCATGGAAAAAATAATCTAAGTTTAATCACAAATCACTGGCAACAATGCTTTAATGTCATCTCAACAACACGGATCTTCAAACAAATGTATCGGTTTATTTGGAGTAATAGTAGCATACAAGTCTCTTGCAATTGTGGATTTTGCATTAACTAAAATTTGCATTGCTTATGTTAACCCTGGTTAAATTACACCACAACATACACTATCTTCAGTGGCTTTTCGATATGTTTCTTTTTGTAAAATATTGTTTAAAGAAACTAATTCTCGATGATCATTGCAATTACTTCCTAAACAATAATCCATCACTTGCAAGAATGAAAAATTCAAAGTTTTCATCATTGACCTCTTACTGAGCAACGAAATTCAAAATTTTCATCATTGACCTCTTCTTGAACAATGATTTATCTTTAAAAACATTGAAAGTAAATTGGAGCACTATTTTGAGTTCTCATCTTTAAAATTTTAAGATGATGAAACAACTTTTATATATATATATTATTGGAAAGGTGGAGGATACAAAGCATAAATTCACACACAAAACACAAGTTGCGGCTCTTCTATTGGTCACACAAAACATGATACTTACAATGAACCCGGTGAAGGGTATTTATCATTTTCCAACTAGCGACTTGCCTAAAATACCTTGACATGCATCCACATGCAACCACACACTAAAAGTCGTCTATCACTTAACTCAACTTGACTCAACACTCAAACGCTCAATCACTCAATCACTCAATCACTTAGTTAACTGACTCTCTATGTTTAGCCAATTCCTCATGCAGGATTAATTGTATTATTTTAACACTCCTCCTTAATTACGATCACTAAACTAAAACTTTACTCATGACAACTCAAACGCCCCTACTAGTCTGTGTCTCAGCTAGGCTTACAACACCCAAGTTTTTTCTATGAAACTCAAACACATCTTTTGCTCATGACTTAATAAATATATCGGCCAATTGATCACTAGTTTTACAAGGCTTCAAGTGAACTTCTCCATTGCTCACGAGTTCTCTAATAAAGTGATATCTAGTATCAATATGCTTGCTCTTTTGATGAAACACACTATTTTTGGATAGTGCAATCGCTGATATGTCGTTGTCGTCATCATAAATTGTTGTTGATCCTTGTTGTAACTGCTTGAGTCCATCAAATACTCTTCTTAACCACACTGCTTGACATGTTGATGATGTTGCTGCTACATATTTTGCTTCTGCTGACTAAAGTGTCAAAATGGGTTGCTTCTTAGATGCCCATGAAATTACACTTAAACCAAGATGGAACACAAAACAAGAAGTTCTCTTCTTATTATCGAAATTTCCTGCAAAATCACTATCCGTGTATCCAATCAAATCTTTCTTTTCTGTGCTTGCATACATTATGCCACAATCTTTAGTTCCTGCTATGTATCTCAAAATTCCTTTTCCTACACTCCAATGTGTGCCTTTTGGAGTCTCCATAAATCTGGAAAGCAAACTCACTCCTCGCATGACATCCCGTCTTGTAGCTGTGAGATACATGAGGTTGCCGACCAATATTTTGAATAGAGTTGGATTGACATCTGATCCTTCATCACCCTTCCTTAACGTTGTACCTGTTGCAATTGGTGGAGGGACATGTTTGTAATTTTCCATCCTAAATCTTTTCACCAAATCTTTGCCATATTTATTTTAACAAATAAACATTCCCTTTTCATATTGCTCAACTTCTATGCCAATAAAATATTTCATGAGACCAAGATCTGTCATCTCTAATTATTTCATCATGGATAATTTAAATTCATCAATCTCAAAATCACTTGTAAAAATCATTGCATCAACATATAAGTAAACAATCAAAATATGTCCATGCTCATTTAGCTTTGTGTATAAGGTAGGTTCAATGTTGTTTATGCAAAATCCATTCTTAATCATGTAGTTGTCGATTTTGCTATACCAAGCTCTAGGTGCTTGCTTCAGTCCATAGAGCACTTTCTTCAACCTGTAAAATTTCTCTTCGTTACTTTCAACTTCATATCCTGGAGGTTGCTGCACATAAATTTCTTCTTCTAGAATTCCATTCAAGAAGGTTGATTTCACATCCATCTGATATACTTTCCACTTGTTTTGAGCTGTTGTGGCTAGAACTTCTCTTACAGTATCCAATCTGGCTTCCGGAGCAAATGTTTCTCCAAAATCTATTCCTGGTTGCTACGAGAATCCTTTTGCTACAAGTCTAGCTTTAAATCTGTCAATTTCACCTTTCTCATTCAACTTTGTCTTGTACACCCACTTCACACCAATGAGATTTTTGTCCTTTGGTAAATCAACCAAATCCCATGTATCATTCTTTTCAATAGATTCAATTTCTTCATCCATGGCTTGCACCCAATTTTCATCTTTGATTGCTTCTTCAAACGAAGAAGGTTGGAATGACAACAATGCAAAATTTGAACGAACATCCAAATCATAATAAATATCTTTCAAACTTCTCATATTTCTCTTACCATTGCTTGATTCATCACTTGATTGATTGTTAAGAGAACCTTGATCTATAGATCTGCTTGAAGATCCATGCTACTCTAAAAATCTTGGAGTCCTTGTTGGTGTGTCTCTATTTGGTGTCTTCACCTGTGATTCTTGTTGCTCCTTTTCTGCTACATCATCTTCTTCCGTCAGTGGAACTTGTGCATCGATTGTTTTGTCTACAGTTCCATTCTGTGACCTTTGTTCTTTGAACACAACATCTTTGCTAATTATGGTCTTCTTTGTGACAAGGTTATACAATTTGTAAGATTTTGATTGCTCACTATAACCAGCAAATATGCATTTTTCACTTTTATCAGCCAATTTCCCTCTTCTCTCTTTAGGTACGTATGCACAAGCTACACATCCAAATACTTTGAGGTGAAATACGCTACAAGAAATACCTGACCATGCTTTTTTTGGTTCTTTTTTCATCACACTCTTTGTAGGAGATCTGTTGATCACATAAATAACACATGCAACTGCTTCTACCCAATACTCATTTTAACAGTTTTTTCCTTTCAACATGCTTCTTACCATGTTCATAATTTTCTTGTTCTCTCTTTGCTACACCATTTTGTTGCGGTGTGTACCTAGTTGTAAACTATTTTCTGATTCCATGTTGTTTGCAGTAATCATGGAATGCCTTTGAATCATATTCTCCATCATGATCTGACCTCAATACCTTGATCTGTCGATCACTTTGGTTCTTTATTAAGGCTTTGAATTCTTTAAACTTTGCAAAAGTTTTAGATTTCTACTTCAAGAAGTAAACCGAAGTGTTTCTACTATAATCATTGATGAAAGTGAGGAAGTAACAACTTCCACCAATAGATTGTGTCCTCATAGGTCCACATAAGTCTGTATGCACTAGCTCAAGAGGTTTCTTTACTTTGTATGAAACTCCCTTTGGAAAAATTTCATAGTGTTGCTTTCCCAAGATGCAACACTCACATGTACTAGCAAGTTCTTTGATGGGAGGTGCTCCTCTGGCCATCTGCTTTTTCTACAACAGTCTTAAACCATAATAGTGCAAGTTTCCAAATCGAAAGTGCCATAAACAATAATCATGAGAACATGCAACTGTAAACGAACTCACCTAACCATTCTAATTCATAATTAGAGGAAAGAGTTTGTTCCTCATCATCTACACCTTTGCTATCAACTACTTGCTTGAGGGCTTGTCATATAAACACATTCTTAACCTTGAAAGATAACTTTGTACCCTTTATGAGTCAATTGACCAACACTTATCAAATTACGTTTGAGACAAGGAACATAATATACCTCTAAGATTGCCTTTGGCTCCCCCTACTTGGTTAGAATGTTGACCACTCCTTTGTCATCTACTTCCATAGTCTTGTCAGTCCCTAACTTTACCTCTGTTTTCACAGATTGATCGAAATTTGCAACCAAATCCTTGTTTCCTGTCATGTGGTTACCACAACCATTGTCTAACAACCACACACTAGCAAAAGGTTTATGCATGGTATGACAAGCTAGGAACATGGAGTTAGTACTCTCTGTATTGACATTAGCTGTTTGGTTTCCTTGATAAGCTATTTTCTTCCTGCAATCATGAGCATAGTGACCAAATTTATTGCAATAATAACATCTCACTTTTGATTTGTGTTGATGATGTGAGACCCGCCAACATGTCAAGGGGATCTCCCCAGTAAGAAGTTCCAATTAGACATCAGACCATTTGGTGTAGGAGTCCCAACAGTGGGTCCTAAGGTAATGACTTGATCGCGATGTCGCATAGAGGCAAGTAAGATAACTTTTTCAGTAGCAAGGGTGTGACTACTGCAGTCAGTCAAGGAAGGTGTATGAGAGGTTCTAACAAATAAGGGGGGAGATAAGGGTGAAGGTGAGTTCGAGGTTGAAAGGGATCAGTCCCAAATCGGCTAGGAACACATAACACAAAAGGACATACACAACATCCAGCAAAGGAGTCCACTCGGATGCGGTAGTCACAACATACAAGGTAAGATAACACATACAACACTCATGGATCGGTCTGAATGAGTGCAACAACCGTTATAGCAAGGTTCATGTGAAAGGTCTGTTTGGTGTCCAGCAGAGAAGTGGACACAAATGGTGACAACATTGACAACATATAGAACACACTTGCAACAAGATTCATATAATTGCATGTGAATCAGTTCATACACAAATACATAAGTTAAACAACATATATCATTAAGGCAAAGGGAGCAGTCCAACTACAATAACAACGTATGCATGAAAATGTGTTGGCTATTATTATATAAAAAGTGTAAGTTCCAATCATAAAATACATCCATGTGAACCTACTAGCCCCATCAGTGAAACGTTCCAGCCACATCCACCTACTCCTCCAAAGTGATGTACTAGCTCCATGTGGTGGAAAAGCCAAGGTGTGTTACAATAATGTCCAAGATTTCTTCAAGATAGTCTAAATAGAAGCTTGGTAGACTAAAAGCCTATGTAATCAGTTATGAGGAACTATTTATAGCAAAGGGTGGGGTAACCCTTGACATTACCCTTTGTGACCATTCAACTACCCTCATGACTCTTCACCTACTCTATGACTGTTACATACACTATTGAGACTTGACTTGCACTTGACATGACTCAACATTACAATGCACATGTACCCATGTGAATAATGGCTTGAACGAGCCAAATTAGACATCATTTTGACTTAGACAACCATAAAAGTCCAACTGCTCCACATCCTCATGCTAATCAATAGTAACATATTGATGCCAAGATTGGTAGTCCTTGATAGTGTTCGTGTGTTCTGCCTTGACATCTGTCTGAAACTTGAACCTTGCCTCCATAGCATCTGGGTACACTACTTGGGCTCCTCTTTCCAACTCATCTAAGAGCATGCACATCATTGTATTCAATGTGGCTAGACCAGTAACCTATTTGCGCATGATGTCTGCACTGATAGGCAAGTTTGGGTTGGTGGCGGTGCGCATCAACTCGTCAAAGTACGAGTCAAGCTATTGTCGGACCTTCTTCTTTGTCCTCACCTGGGTGAGAGTCTCAAGTGATGGGATCGCATGAGTGTGCATTATAACATCCATGCTCTTAAATACTCGTGCATGGGAAGCATGTATGCTAGTGATGAGCTGTGGTTGGTCTTCATAGTTCTAGATCTGACTCTAGATACGTGCTTGCAGCTTGAACGCATTGGCCCTCATCATCTTTGGCAAGTGAAGTGGGGCTCCCTTGTACTTCATTTTCCATGCTTGCATGTTATCAACAAAAACATGTACGTTATTCAAGATGCATGCTCTTCTCGCACATCGCTGCTACCAGCCATGGAGATGGACGACTGCTTGGTGCACAGTACCAAACTTGGAGTACAATGCTCGCATAACTGTATCAAGGGACAATACTTCATCTAGTATTTCGTTCTTCAGTTTAGCTCGGGTGGACATTGTCACCAAGTCCCCTCCTTGCTTGGCCACTTGTAATTCCTTCGCCGTTCGCTCATTCTCAATTATGAGGAAACGAACACTTGACCTAGTGGCTTCAACATACACTCTAGTTGCATCGGCCAAAGTAGCTTGATTCTTATGCACATCAATCATGATCACTTGCTCTTCAACTTGCGCAGGGATGTTTGGTCCTCCAAAGTCGGTACTCTCTGAGACTACACAACTTTGTGATGAGATTCATCAAAGGAGATTTTGTGCATCTCTACTTCCGGCTGACCACCAAAGATTTCAGTGCCTCCTTGGTCATTTGAGAATTTCTCATCATATGGATGCAATGAAGTGGGTGAGTTGAGATCTTTGTGGTGAGGCATGAGGTTGGTGTCCTGTTCCAATTCCTGTTGCTCCATGTCTACATCCAATTGTTCAAGCACATGTTCTATCTCATGAGAAAAGTCTTTCCCCTATGATGGTTCACCCTATTCACCTAATGTCAGATGTTCAAAAGAATCAACTATTTATACGGGCACTGCTTCGTCTATCTGCACATGATGCACCCCCTGCTGTATCTGCTGTTGCTGTGCTTCCTTCTCCTATTGCCATAGCTCTTTTTCTTTTCGGATTTGCTCCCTCAGCTCATACAACTCCGTCTCTGCTTCTTCCATTCTCTTCTTATCCCTCTGCCTTTGCGTGATTCACTTGTCGCATTGCTGCCTCTTTGCTTGAATAGCCATAGTTGCTTGTTCTACAAGTGGATCTGCTCGAAACTTGCAAATTTTCTCCTCCTCCATGCGGTCAACAATCTTCCTTTTCCCTTTTTCGCACACATGTATGCTTGGCTTTCCTGCCTCTGCTGCTATTGCTGCTGCTACTGCTAGTGCTCTCCGTGATGCTGCTTCATGCTATTTTTCTAACTAATCTACGACGAAATCGACCTGTTCATTGGGTCCAAAAGAATTGTAGCAATACCTCCATGAGTCTTCCTCAGCCCAATGAAAAGCCCAATGGATCCAGTTGAACTGAACTCTCATATAGTGATCCTTCATAATGCAATGTGGGTCATACAGGTTGAAGCTTCGGAGGTCGAACGGGTACTTCTTCATCTGTTCTGCTTTGACATCCACTTGCTTGATACTCTGAATCTCATATAACCCAAGCTGCAACAGAAGTGTGGGCCAAGTTGCCTTATTCTTTCGCTACAGTCTAGCTATCAATCCTGCTGAGATGTGATACACTACTTCTTGCATGACAAGTACGCCAAAGGAAACTTTGGCAGAACATGTGGAGGCTTCTTCACACTGAACATTCAGATGAAAGTGTCAGATGGTGAGGTATACCAATCTACAATGCCTAACAATGCCTCCATTTCTTCCTTTGGCATGCAGGGTGGATCCTGTTCGAATATCAACTAGTACACTGGGGTGACAAAATGGTTAGATAGTCGTGTGATTACTCCCATGAAGCTGCATTTAGACAACAACTTGAAATATGTGTTCGCAACAGTCTCTGCTGTTGACCATGCCCACTCCAAGCTCGGGAACCCATGTGATGCACAGAATGCATCTAGGATGTAGGCGGACATATAAATCTTTGCATGCATACCCTCTGGTGATTGTTGAGCCTTTATCACTTGTTCCTTCAGCTAATGAGCCTGTGTGTTGGACCAGTTGCATGGTCTTCCTTCTCTAGCCAATTGGTCCAATGTGATCACCCAACTTTGAGAAATGGTTTCAGTGCTCGCTTGGCCACTCAGTCAACATGCGAATATGAGCAAGTATTGGTACGCCTTCCTCAATATATTGGTCTTGTAGATTTGGTTGGGTGTCATCCTGAAACGAGCTGGCTCCTTTACCTAATCCTTCAAAATGTCTATGGAGTTACCTTTGCTACTGGGTAAGATGAATGCACGACTCATGACAATCATGGGCTCTGACATATGATACATCTCATCATAATATCGTGCCCAGAAGGTTGCAACCTTCATCCCACTAACACTGCTCAAGGTGATTGTCTCGGGGTTAGTGTGAGAGACGATCCACTGAATCATGTCAGCGCATGGGAACGCGACGTATATGCATGCAATCTGGTACAAGCCATACTTGTGAACGTTCACGTAAACCTAGAAGTCTTTGAGGTCTTCCCCAAAAGTTCTTACGAATGTTTCATTAATCTATTTCCACTTCAGTTTGATGTCCTTGTCTAGATAAAGTTTCGTATCATAGATCGATAGACTAGAGGACACCTGCTCAATTGCTACTCCAGCTGCAACTCCATCAGTGTCCTGTGATCCTGTTCTCTTGGAAGCCATTGAGACAAATGAACACCAAAAAGATATGGAGACAAGAAACATGCATGGAAAGAAATATGTTAGTGGAAACAAAGAAAATCTGGGGAAGGACACAACACATACCTTGGAAACTAATGAGCAAGATTGCGTAAATTTCAATGGGAGGCTAGGTGATTGGCTGTCAGAACTGCACAAAAGGTAGTTTGAGCTATCTAGGAGGCAGGACTGGCTGTGGATCTACGAAATGCGCAATCCAGTTAGGCATCTGGTTGTTGGGATTGCGCAATGCGCAATTCTAGCTAGGAAGGACTACTGGCCCGAGGACAGATTTGCACAATTCCTTGAGCCAAGCAGCCACTATCCTCCAGAAATGACAAAACAGTCCTGGGGAAGAATTCACATTTCTGGGAAGGAAGGTGAGCCTTCCTTCCCAATATTGTGAAATGCAACCTTGGTGAAGGCAGAGCCTGGGCCAAGGTTGGCTCGAATTGTCGACAGGAAATTGAAAGCAACTAAGATAGCAAATGCATGGTGACACTATGTTATATATCTGATCTAAAAATATATGAAAATAATACTAACATACCCAATAACTACAAATAATCACCAAAAATAAGAAGATCTGAATATTCATAGAATGCTTCTCTTTATTAATCAAATCCTTAAGGTAGGGCAACACCATATATTCACTCCTTAAGGAAGGAGAACACTCCACAAGGCATATGCTTGTTCATACAATATTCCTTGACATCTCTCAATGGGGAGTCTCTAGTCTCGATATAAATACATACAATACCATGGGTCATTACCATGGTTCCCTCAATACCATCTATCTAATACCATGAGCTTATTACATTACTGTTAACTACTTATGATCCCTTACATACGGGTTAAACACCTTATTTATTACTATGGCCCATCCCATTATTGCATTATTCCCTTAGGTACCTCCCTTTGTACCCCATATTATCCCCCCTAGGTATACTACATTCCGCCCCCGTTAACATGTTTCGTCCCTGAAACATGGGAAGAACACAAATAATAAGATCTACTCAAAAGAGTAGTCCACTGGTACCATGCACGTGCATCTAACCATCCAAGAGAAAGGTGAACTCTCGATCTAGCTGGTGCCTCGCTTGCTTGAGGTGGAAGTTGACCCTGGTGGCTCTTTTGTGTTGATGTGTAGTAGGTGGATCGTTGCTTCTCTCTATCTATCATGTGGGGGTTGTTGTCCTTGTGGATAATTGGTTGTCATCTTGTTGGTTTTTTTCTTACGGGGTGATGTGGGTGATGATATGTTGAAATTTTAACCTACGGTGTCTTTTTATTTAATTCACCCCTTACTGGAGCCTACCTATTATCTGGTGCATGTTGTGGTGCCTGCTGTGGTGTCTTATCTTCCAATATTACTTTAACCATTGAGCCCTCATCTGATGTTTCAACACCTGTAACCTTTTCTGCTTCAGCCTCTATTTGTGTTTGATTGTCGATCATCAAAGGCTCATCATCTGATGTGTAAGTTTCATTAGAGCTTTGTGTTTTTGCCTCCATAGTCTCTGTTTGGGTCTTAATGGAAATATCCTGCAATGTAATTTTCTTCTTTTTATACCAGAGCTTCAGGAATTTCTTCTGCACATTAATATTGATAGTACCCATGGACTCCATCCAAGGATATCCCAAAACAACAACCATGTTGTCCATATCTGAAGTATAAAAATCACCATGCAACACATACTTATCCATAGAAAGCTTCAAATCCTTAAAAATTTGAACATCCTCATCATCAACCTGTGTGTTTTCAATGTGTTTGGCTAGAACTTGCAATTTTTTTGCCAATTAACATTGATAAAATTATGCTTGCAGCTAGGATTTATAGACACAATCATCTTCTCCTTCTGAATCAATCCATGAACCTGCAATAAGGAGACACTAGTAGAAAATAACCCCTTACGTGTCTCATTCTCCTTTTTTCTATCACAAAATCATTTGTCTAAAAGGACTCTTTCAAATTCTGCATCTGAAAGTTTGGTCAACTGCTTGTTATCAAGTGAGAACCATCATTTGGCAGCCTCATTTTGAAACCAAGCCACACTGGAACCTTCCAAAGTGTCCCATATGTGAACTTTTGTCTCTGTATGAATTCTTCAATAGTAGGGCTATCATCTTTCCCTGTAAAATTAAGAACCGCCATGAAGAGTGTTTTGAAAAAAATTCACTTGGCGAAAATTTGAAATGGCCACAATTCCGTCAATATTGCTTAGAATTCCTATTATGACATGTTTTCGGAAATGGAACAACCATTCTACATTTTCTTATGTGGTAGAAATCCCGATCTAGGCACTGGAATTGTAGATCTACGCTGCAACTGACCCGCTGTCACAAAAAATTGTTGAAAAATAGAGCTGATTTTAAATCAGCGATATCTCCCTCATCCGGACTCTGATTTGACTGATATTTTTTTGAACTTGGGTATTTTTCACAAAAAATCTAGATCTGCAATTAGATTCTACAGATTTTGCACCAGAACATATAGATCTGCTCCACAAACTCGTCGCTCTGAAAAATGTCTGCCACTCAACTGATTTTTAAATCAACAATATCTCCCTGATCCAGAGTCCAACTCAGTCGATTTTTTTTTTTTTTTCCAAACTGAGTATTTTTGCACCAAAAAACTAGATATGCAATTGGATTTTGCATATTTTTCCCCAAATCATATAGATCTGATCTGCAAACTCGCCACCCCAAAAAATTCCTACAAAAATATTCTCCACTTTGCCCAAGAAAGTGCTCTGATTCCACTTGTTATAGCTCTAATACCACTTGTTATAGATCTGATCTGAAAATATATGAAAATAATACCAATATACCCAATAACTACAAATAATCACCAAAAATAACAAGATCTGAATATAGATAGAATGCTTCTCTTTATTAATCAAACCCTTAAGGTAGGGCAACACCATACATTCACTCCTTAAGGAAGGAGAACACTCCACAAGCCATATGCCTGTTCATACAATATTCCTTTGACATCTCTCAATGGGGAGTCTCTAGCCTCTATATAGGGCTCATACATACAATACCATGGGTCATTACCATGGTTCCCTCAATACCATCTATCTAATACCATGGACTTATTATATTATTGCCAACTACTTGTGGTCCCTTACATATGGGTTAACCACCTTATTTATTACTATGGCCTATCCCATTATTACATTATTCCCTTGGGTTCCTTCGTTTGTACCCCATATTATGGTTCCCTTTGTACCCCATATTATCCCCCCCATATGTCAGCGCATGGGAACGCAGTGTATATGCATGCAATCTGGTACAAGCCATACTTGTGAACGTTCACGTACACTTGGAAGTCTTTGAGGCCTTCCCAGAAGTGCTTGTGAATGTTTCATTAACCCCTTTCCACTTCAGTTTGATGTCCTTGTCTAGATACAATTTCATATTTTTATAGATCGATAGACTAGAGGACACCTGCCCAACTGCTGCTCCAGCTGCAACTCCATTAGTGTCATGTGATCCTATTCTCTTGGAAGCCATTGAGACAAATGAACACCTGAAAGATGTGGAGAAAAGTAACATGCATGGAAAGAAATATGTTAGTGGAAACAAAGAAAATTCGGGGAAGGACACTATGCATACCTTGGAAACTGATGAGCAAGATTGCGCAAATATCAATGGGAGGCTAGATGATTGGCTGCTAAAACTCCACAAAAGGCAGTCTGAGTTGTCTGGGAGGCAGGACTGGCTGGTGGATCTACGAAATGCGCAATCTAGTCAGGTAGCTGGTTGTTGGGATTGCGTAATGCACAATTCTAGCTAGGAAGGACTATTGGCCCAAGGACAAATTTGCACAATTCCTTGGGCCAAGTAGCCACTGTCTTCCAGAAATGTGCAAAAGAGTCCTGGGGAAGAAATCACATTTCCAGGAAGGAAGGTGAGCCTTCCTTCCCAAGATTGCGAAATGCAACCTTGGTGAAGGTAGAGCCCGGGCCAAGGTTGGCCCGACTTGCCAACAGGAAATTGAAAGCAACTAAGATAGCAAATGCATGAGAACACTAAGTGATAGTAGAAGTGAAATACAATGCATGCAAAACATGAATGAAATATTCAACAAACAGATTAATATGCATGTGGGTGAGGCAGTTCGTCGGTTGGGCAAATGTCTATGCAAAACAATTTCATGCATGCAACAACAGTGAGATAGCAACGAAAACTGAAACAAAGCTAGGATAATCTAGTATACATGTAAACGAAAACAAGTGTTCAAAGAAATCAAGAAAACAATACTCACACAAGCGAATACACAAAAAATAACAAAAATGCTGAAAAAGACAAGTAGAGGTGACCTACCCGTGAATAGTTGAGCCAGATGTGTCGAAGAGTCTTGGGTGTGTTGTGGGATGTCAGAGCTCTAAGATCAATGTGAATGGATGAGCGTTGATGCATCGAATAAATAAGTTTGGTCTCATGACGCACATGCCACAAATCTAGGACAAAGTGACACTTGGAGGGAAATTTCTAAAACAACTTTGCATGTAACCCTAGGCTACTAAAAATAGCTCCCTGAATCATGGGATTCCTTTTACATGTTGTCTCTTGCTATTCTAGGAAGAGAAATTCATGCCTGCATGCAACTCAAATTTCCTTGGTCCCAGGTGGAACTGGTCAACCAAACTGTTCATGCATGCAATTGCTCACCTACTTGGGAAAAATGCACATTCCTGGTTGGCAGATGGACTGACTGCCTAGGAGGATTGTGCAATTTCTGGGCAGAGTAGCTGACTGCTGCCCAGATTTGTGCAAATCCTGGGTTGAGCAGCCCTGCTGGGGAAATTTTCACAAATTCTGCTGGGAGTGTTCGCTGGCAAGATTGCACAATCCTGGAGCCCAACAGGGTGCCTACAGTTGGACCAAGTGTGGGTGAACAACTTGTTAGGGGAATGGATCAAGTGTGATGGACAGGCTGCCTTTGTGCGAGGAAAGCAACGAAGCATGAGTGCTTGATGAAGCAAGACAAAGTGATGTGAAAGGTTGTTAGGGAGGCTCCAAAATAGGCTAAGGCAAACTTTTGGAGGGTGATTATAGCCGCTACAACACTTGGCGCCACACTGGTAGAACTTCAATTCTCTGGAAGGACCTTGTTCATGAAAAGCAAGTCTAACACCTCCGGAAGTATTGGTCAGTTCTCAACTCATCTTGGCTTCACACCAACTTGATTGTAAGTTGTAGCATCTGCTAAACCCTTGGTCGATTGACACACATTCCAGGGCAAGGCAACACAATTGTTTCAATTGAGGTTTAGGGGTATATAAGTGCACAAGGAGTATAGTCGTCAAAGTCTTAGGTTCATCTCTTGTGTTGCTCCACTGCCAGCGGGCCTGGAAAGTACCCCGGTGGAGTCACATAGGAACACAAGCTTGGCTCCATTGCTAGCGGACCTGGATAGTACCTCGGTGGAGTCACATAGGAACACAAGCTTGGCTCTGCTGCTAGTGAGCATGGTCAGTACCCCGGCGGAGTTACTTGCATCACCTCCCTATGCAGGAATCCTTTCTCTTCTTTCACTTTATTTATTTTGAATTTTGGATTTTTGACTTTTCATTTGTTCATTTTCATTTTCATTGTGCATAACACTTGTTCATGTCAGAGGTGAAAGAGGGACCTTGACTTATTGAGAGCATAAGAGGTTGTTCCAGCAGAGAAGTAGTTTATTGTATCTCTAATGTGCCTGTTAAGGTTTTCCCCCTCACCTTACTCTACTTGACTGAGCTGACAAGGGGTAACCCAAAAACAACCAACTAGAGAAGGTGACACTAGTTAGTGCACAAGGATTGTGTTATCACCAAGGTTCACTTTGAACAATACATATTTTCCTTTGGCGTATCATGGACTAAGAGCAACAAGTTCATCATACAGAGGCAAGATGACAGATAACCAAATAGTGGTAGCTGTACAAGCCCTCTTGTACTTTAGCCAACTCGCTTCAAGAATCATACATGGTTTCATGCAAGACTAACCTATGAATGAAACAAATGAGCTAAAAAACATCAAAGCAAAGCAAAAGAAGAAGCGAAAGTGAAAGCAAAGCAAGTAAGAAAACAAGCAAGCAAGCGAACAAGAAAACAAACATGCAAACAAAGCATATAAGAAAACAAGAATGAAAGCAAACAACTGAAAGCAAACACTACTCCTACTCCTACATTAATGGTGCATGGGCCTGATCACGTGAAATGATACTTCGAATGCAACCACTGACACATTGGTAGACCCATGTTGGTGAAGGCTTGGTCTACGAGCAACCTAGTTGTGCGAACCAACAAGCAAGAAAGCTATAACAATGAAGACAACCACACTTTGTGTTTCAAAGTTCCCATGGAACATAAGTGAGTGCAAGTGCATGACAGGAAGTCCATGGACTCGTCATGGTATTGTGTGACACTATGAAAATTTGAAGCATAAGCACATTCTTGATTGTGACAGGAAAGCAAACAAAAGAAACAAAGATAACTTGCGTCACACACGAGTGATTGCAATGTAAGACTCCTCCAATGCATGAGCAATGGGATCGTGCTGTTGGAGTGGAGGAAGTGTGATCTGTGAGTGAGATGGATCTTCAATTCATATAGATGTGTGATGAGGGACCTTGGGTGATTGAACATGTTCGTGATCGGAGGTGAGACTAACCCCAAGAGGGTGATGGCTTGACATAACCATCAGCTCAGGCTGAAGTGCCTTGACAACCTTGGGTGTCTCATCTTCATCACCAGGTAGATCATCATACACTAGTGGCTTTGAAAGATCATATGCGATAGATTCATGATCATGATAAAAAATGGAAGCAAATGGATCACGACCACCATGATCAGAAAAATCAATGAATTCTTTGGCAGCCTCATGATCAGATGAATCGAATAGAGGGGTAGATGAAAAGTGAACAAACTCATCCTCCATGTTTTCGGAAAAGACAAATGAAGGATCAAGTGGATTTTCAATGAGTTACTTATCCTCTCTGTTGTCTAATGATGGAATAACATATGGTGAGTCCTGTGGGTGATCAACAACGGGTGCATCCGTGGATGAAGACACACATGCAAAATCATGGATGCAAGTTCACCAAAGAGGTCAGTATAGAATGAAGGGGGCTCAGATGGAAGGGAGTCATCCTTCACCAAATGTTGATGTTCAAGCTCCCACTCATACTCTTCATGAATAACAACACATGTTGGTTGTGCAACACCAACTTCGTTAATAGGTTGTTCCTCATTCACAACAAGTGAAGAGTCCAGAATGGATGAACACAAGACAAAATCATTCGGAGGAACACCCGAGTGTGAAGACGGAGGTCGTAGTCAAGAATACATATGAGAACTCAAAGGAATCACAACCAAATTTGTGTGAAAATTGAGTGGACTGATGTTGGGAGAGTGTGAAGGATGAGCAAGTGTGTGAGTATGTTCTTCAACATCATTTGGCAGTGTTGGAGGTGTTGAATGAGAGGCAGGAGGATAGTCAGTTGAGATAGTGTCCACATCCACATGAGATTGCGTAGCTAAATCAAAAAAGAATGATGAGCGAGGTTTGATTTAAAAATTTCTCTTGGGGTAGACAAATTTATTAAGGAAATACTAGAACTGATCCCAAAGATAAGAAAATTTCATCTGGCTCCTCAGAGATTAAAATTGGAAGTCATGGAAGCGCTCCTAAAATTCAATAACTGATTCATGTAGAGCCCTCCGTTGCTGTAACAGTTTTCGGTCAAGGTGGTTTGGATTAAAATGAAAGAATGTGTCTTCAATGAGATCACAAAAGTGCTCAAATGAGTGCATAATGTGAGCTGGTAGGTTGAGCACCCAACGAAATGGAGATTCACGAAGTGTGTATGCAAGCAGCAAACCAGCCTGTTCGTTAGAAAACTCATCTTCCTCATGAAGCATGGAAAGAAAGTTATGTAAGTGCTCAAGCTAGGCCACTTCGTCTTCACCATCATACGTGTGAGTAGACAAGAGATTGAAGATATTCTCCAAGATGGAGACATCTTCATGATTCAAAAAACAAAACAGGGGAAGAAGAGTGCAAGACTCCATGAAAGATGTGCAAGGGTTCAAAATGGGATGAGAGGACATAGCTTGTCATCAGGCCCTCCTTTTAGTACTAGAAATGTTGACGGTGGTGGACCCACCAACATATCAAGGGAATCTACTTGGTAAGAAGTCTTGATTAGATCTCATACCGTTTGGTGTAGGAGTCCCAACTGTGGGTCTTAAGATAATGCCTTGACCATGATGTCGCATAGAGGCAACTAAGATAACTCTGTCAGTAGCAAGCGTGTGATTGCTCAAGTGATTCAAGGAAGGTGTATGAGAGGTTCTAACACATAAGGGGGGAGATAAGGGTGAAGGTGAGTTCCAAGTTGAAAGGGATCAATCCCAACTCAGCTAGAAACACAAAACACAAAAGGACATACACAGCGTCCGGCGGAGCACTCCACTCGGATGCGATAGTCACAACATACATGGTAAGATAACATGTACAACACTCACGATCAGTTTGAATGAGTGCAATGGTTGTTATAGCAAGGTTAATGTGAAAGGTATGTTTGGTGTTCGGCAGAGCAGTCGATGCGGATGGTGGAAACATTAAAACAATATACAACACATTTGTAACAAGATTCATATAATTGCATGTGAATCATTTCATACACAAATACATAAGTTAAAAAACATATATCATTAAGGCAACCAGAGTAGTCCAACTACAATAACAACATATGCATGAAAATGTTCTGGCTCTTATTATATAAAAAGTGTAAGTTCTAATCATACAATACATCCATGTAAACCTGCTAGCCCCATTAGTGAAATGTTACAGCCACATATGCCTGCTCCTCCAAAGAGATGTACTAGCTCCATGCAGTGGAGAAGCCAATGTGTGTTACAATATTGTCCAAGATTTCTTCAAGATAGTCTATATAGAAGCTTGGCTAACCAAAATCCTATACAATGAGTTATGAGGGACTATTTATAGAAAACGTTGGAGTGACCCTTGACATTCCCCTTTGTGACCATTCAACTACCCTCATGACTCTTCACCTACTCTATGACTGTTACATCCACTATTGGGACTTGACTTACACTTGACATGACTCAACATTACAATGCACACGTACCCATGTGAACAATGGCTTGAACAAGCCAAACTAGATTCTCTGTCAATGATCGCTTTTCTCTTGGTTCAACTGCTTCCTCTTCTTCTGTTTGACCATTTTCTGAATTCGAACACATGAGGTTCATGGCCAATGATCTGAAATTTTCTTCAGCTAATACTCTGGCAAGACCCTGACCTCTGACAAGCTTAGTGGGCTTCAGTTCTATATTAAATTCAATTCACTTCGCAATCCATTTAGCCCTTCTTCCATCAACATCATGTTGTGTTAAGACATCTTTTATTGCAGCAGAGGGTACATATACAACTATTTTGGAATGCAGAATATAAACTCTAAAAGCTTTCAAAGACTTGATAAGAGCATATGCTTGTTTCTCAAATATCATATCTCAGCTCAGCATCCCTTAAGGTTTTACTGAAAAATGCCACCGGATGCTCTGAACCTTCTTCATATGTTTGCAATAAAACTGCTGCAAGGGTGTTAATAGAGGCAAAAGAAAATATATGGAACTCCTTGCTATAATCTGGACTGATTAAAGTGGGAGCCTCCATAATAGCTTGTTTAATGGACTCAAAGGATTTTCTTACTGCACTAGTCCATTTGATTTCTAACCGCTTTTTCAACATGGAGGTAATATGCTTCACAAGTTCTGCAAAATTTAGGATAAACCTCCTTACAAAATTAATCTTGCCCAAAAAGGATTGGATGTCCTTCGATCTCGGGACAGGCAAGGTCTGTATTGCTTTTACTCTTTCTGGGTCAATTCAGACACCTACAACATAAACAATATGTCCCAACAACTTGCCTTGTTCTAAAGCAAACTGTGACTTCTTAGGATTTACTAAAATCCCAAACCTTCTGCACTTCAAAAACACTTTCTTCAAATGTTACACATGGTCTTGATGGCTACTGGAGTATACTGTTATATCATCAAGGTAGATAAGGACAAATTTATCCTTCTCTCCCACAAATGCTATATCCATATCTCTCTGAAAGGTGGCTCCAGCATTCATCAACCCAAAAGGCATCTTGGAATACATAAAGGTGCCCCAAGGAGTGGTAAATGTAGCCTTCTCTTGATCCTCTGGATGCACAACAACCTGATTATACCCTGAAAATCCATCCAGGAAAGACATCACTTTGGCTCCTGAGACCTTCTGCAACAAGTGCTCCATCTTGGGTAGAGGATAATTGTCTTTCTTGGAGCATTTATTTAAGTTTCTGAAATCAACACAAAGCATGATTTCTCCACTTTTCTTCCTCACCAATACTAGATTGGCTACCCACTTGGAATATCTGAGAGGGACTATGATTTTGGCAGCCAACAACTTTTTTATTTCTTTTTCAATTAGAGGGAGGAGCATAGGATTTATTGGTCTCAGCTTCTCTTTGAAAGGTATGGTGCCTTTTTCTAGAGGGATTTTATGTTGGATGATATTCTTATCATTTTTTTCAAGTCACTATATTCCCAGGCGAAGACATCAGAAAATTGCTTCATTAATTTGCAGTATTTAGAACTTTGGTCAACAAATAGATGAGAAGATAGATTTATGTATCTAGGTTGACCTAGACTCCCTATATCATGTTGACAGATTGTAGATGGATTTTCTTTTTGGGCAACCTTATAAGGTACATCATTTTGGCCAAACAGCCTTTCTAGAGGAATTAGACCCTTAGGAATATGATTGCTGGGAAGCTGGACAATGCTATCTTTGCCAATTTTGTTTCTAAGCTGGGATTGGGGCCTTTCTTGCAAGGCTTCATTCTCTTGGTCAATTTTCATTTCAGAAAATTCATCAATGATTTGCAAGAATCTGTTCACTTCATCATCATCATCAAAAACCTTCCAATGGTGGACATTATCGGGCAAGGATGGTCTATACTTCATTTGAACTTAATAAACTAGTCTGGGAGGCATGGGAGGGATAAACATGCTAGCAGACATAGTAAGGGAATCAACAAGCTGATTTTTGGTTCTAGGGATATATGAAATACATAAATTATCAAAAGAATCTTTGAGTCTCCATACTTCATCTCTGTATTCTTTCAGCGTTGGGTGCTTTGTTTGAAACGTTCTATTCACTTGCTAAATGATCAGATCAGCATCTCCAAACACCTTTATGCTTCTGATTCATCTGCCTTTAGTTGCATTAAGGCCCAATATCAGAGCCTCATATTTGGCTATATTGTTAGTGACTCGAAAATCCAACTTAAAAGACAGATGTGTGCATTCTTCTTCTAGAGATATAAGCACCACCCCTGCTCCTGCAGTCTCCCTGGAACATGCTCCATCAAAGAACATCTCCCAAACCTGACTTCCTTGCTCCCCCTCAGCCTGAACAACTGGTTTCTTGAGCTACAACGAGGCCTTCTGAGATTCTTCAATTTGGAGGATACATGCTCCAAAATTAGTGTCCACCGCATAAATGGGGTGATTTGAAGGATTCTTCTCTGTCACTGATGATATATGCCAGCTGTGCTTCTCTATACAATCTCCCGCTTTCTCCTACAAAAACTAGGACAATGGCATAAGATAGGTCGTTCTGCAATGTCCCACCTAGTCTCTTAATCCACCCTTTGGACAACAGCATGCCAAACTCAGGAGGGACATCTGCCACCACAATATCCATCATTATGCTCTTCATGGGCAGCTGGGTTAAGGTAATGTCTAAATCTTTAATCAATCCCAAACATTTCACCTTTCTTGAATCAAATGAGAATAGGTCATGATATGGTCTGGTGATGTCAAGGCCTAACTCTTCCATGATAGTTTAGGCATCAAATTGTGACTGACCCCTATATCTAGCAGGAAGTCGTGGAGAATTTTGTCATGAATGGTCAAGGAGACATAAAAATATGGGGCATTATCATTAGCAAGTTCAGTCATTGGACTTAGCACAACTGCAGGCCTATCGTCTTGCAAATTGACAGAGTCAGTGGAGGTTTGTGTGGTTTTCAGCTCGAGAGCTTCAAGGATAGGCTTTCTAAACACTTCACTCTTCACCAGTTTTATCAGAGGCACAAATATTTTTAACTTCTGAACTTCCGATTCAAAGCTAAAAGAGAGAGGTAACTTGTGAGAACCTCTTACCTCTTGAACTGGTGCTTTGAGGATGACTGGATCAGCTGCTGGTCTTCTTTGCCTGCTATTCTAGGTCTCTGTTTGGATGGCAACTCTTTGGGCAGGACTCTCCTTGACATTATTTGCATTTGACCTCGGATTATATCTTTGCTGCTCCTCAATTTGTAGAACAACCTCCCTGTCCCACCTTTAACTGTCTTTCTCCTTCAGCAAAAACTCTTTGTAAGCAGCCAATGTAAAAAAGGCAGTAGTACCTTTATCTTCCATACAATGAATTTCATCCTCATCTTCAATCTGTTCCTCCTCCATGACTACATTTTGGAAATGAGCTTTAACTCTTTGATCCTCATTAGTTTCTTTACCCTTTTGAATGATCTGCATTTGCTCATTTGTTCTTTTGAACGGATTTGAATTTCTTGGAGCAAATGTATTTGGGAGCCTTGTCTTCCCAGAGTTCCGCTCAACCTCTAGCTTAGATATTTTAGCAGCTAATGACTCGATCATTCTAGTCATTTTAAAGTTTGGGATCTGAAGATGAAGCAGAGGGAGAAGAAGTCTCACCTCCCTACCTCCTTCTATCAGCATGACTTTTGAGCTTTTTTGCCGCCATAATGTTAGATCTACCTCTAGTGCTGCATCCTGCATTTTAGCTAGGGTAGCACATATTCTTTCTCTTAGTAGCAAACAGAAATCAGAGTCAAAGGCACTGGCATAGGCAAGTTTGACAGAGGTGGGGGTAGGCTTTACTTCAGCAGGTATCTTACTATACATACGATTGAATCTTTTATTAAAATTGGGCAAGGATTCCCCATTTTCCCTCTTCAGGTTTCCAAACTCTATATGATAGTATAGAAAGTCCTTCTTATCTCCCCAATGTTTTAGGAATGTGTCATCTAAAGTTTCGATATCCGCTATAGATCTTTGGGCTTGTTCTCTGAACCATTTTCTAGCCTCCCCATCTAGGCTTTGGACAAAGACTCTCATCCACACATCATCTTCACTAATATCTAGATTATCAGCATAGCTATAAAATGCCTTGAGGTGTTCTTCAGCAGTGACACCTTCAGTCCCAGTGAACTTAGTCATATACTTTTGATATTCTCAAGTGGGCATAGCATTCAAAGGGGTGGGTAGTATTAGAGGTCCGTACCTAGCGGCTATGATTCTTTCCATTTTGGTGGGTGCTTGCGGACCTGCCATAACTATGGTGACTAAATGAGTACTAGAAGTCTAAATGAAAGAAGGCAGAGGAGTGATTGCCAAGACCGAAGGAGTATGGTGAATAGGAGGTGAGGTTCCCTTTGGCCTAACAACAAAAGGATAAACTAAAGAATAAAGAGCTTTATGAATTTCTGATAGCTTTTCTTCACTGTTAGTATTAAAATCTGTACTCTCAACATGTGTTTGTTCTATTGCAGGATCTTCTTGAAGAGATATAGAATATTGTTTAGGTTTACCTGAACTCGATGCTCCTTTCTACAATAATTTCTTCTCCTTGATGGTCCTTTCCGGGTCAGGTACTGGATTAGCTTTTGATTTCTGAGGATTTCTCCGAGCATGCCTCACAAACTGAGCCAGAATTATGAAGTGGAGTCGCCGAGAGGTTCGGCCTCCAATAGAGTCCCCAGATAGATGATTACAACCAAAAATGTGCCCAGACTTTGTCTATCATCAAAGCTAGGTTTGTGTCGTTTCCCAGGGAAGCTGAGCTTTAGTTTCCTCTCCCCGACAATGGCGCCAATTTATGTTAGCACTCCAGGAAACTCTCCAAGGTTGTAAATCGGAGATGCTTGGTAACATATAATCTTTAGTATTGTTCTCTGAACTGCTGGAAGAGATGATGGTTTGGATCAAGTCAGATAACCATTTCAGCGCTATTCACACTCAAGACATGCATGAACACCCCAACAACACAAGGCTTTAGACTGCTAATGCTCAATAGTTTGTAGATTTAATGGATAGATGGAGAATACTAACTATGCTAGCAAATTGCATACATGAACCTATATGAATGGCTAGCTACAGGCAGCAAATGAACTTACTAGCTATACTAGTAGATGCATATATAATCACACATATAAATGGCTAGCCATAGGAAGCAAAGAAGCTTGCAGATCTAATATATCAAAGCAGAGATAAGATGACAGTTATCTGGCCTTAAACACAGAAAACCTGAACAAATTGTTGAAGTGAAAGCATTAGAACAGAAGGGAAATGGACATTAAACATATAACAACAAAAGAAGCTTGTATTACTAAACACTGTAGATGAGAAGCTTGAAGGAATAGAGTAGGAAAAATCTCCAAAAGTTGAACCTTTATTACATCTTACTAACAACCATTTATAGCCTGTCTACAATGCTCCTAAGCTCTCTAGAAGGCTTAGAGTCTTAATCTTCCTGATCTGTTCCCTAACTATTTGATTCCCTCTACCGGCAAGCATGGCTCAGTGGTTTTCCTCTTCTGACAAAGGAATAACTTCATCCAGATATTTTGGATAGTGGTTGCGCTATTTGGGAGCTCTACCGTGCCAGAGACGCCCCACTATCATTCGGTTTATTTGTTGAGCTGTGCTATCGATGTCCATGATTGCTTCTCGGCCTCTGTCTCCCGGAGGTTATTTCCCAGCCTCTGTTTATGTGATAGAATGGGTCTTGCGGGCCTTTCTTATCTTCTAAATGCAAACAGGGACTGCTTTCTGTTATAATAGAGAAATGATGCAACTGTGAGAAATCCCGCCCTTCTTTGTTCTTTCGGGCTTTAATAGTCCTGAACAATGGTTAATGCTTCTATCGGGTCTCCCCTCGAGTCGCTGTTACGTGTCGCACTTGGTAATTGATTGCTCCGCCCTTCGGGTGTATGATATAGGTCAAAGGCATAAGGACTGCATGGCGGACACATGAGCAAGCCAGGGATTAGGCATCAACCGTTGGATCAAGTGAACGGACGGTAGAGATCTCTTGGTGGGTGAAATCGGGTGGAAGCGGTAAGCGGAATTGATCACATCGCTTTTGGGAGAAGAGTGGTAAACGTAGAATGGCCAGCGATTCCATTCAGGTGATGACACGTGGTGGACGGGACAGGGGAAAACCGCTTTACCACGAGTTATCGTACGGGCGACTTGCGATAGTGGGAGGAGCGATCACCATTGGATTGAATGGATGGACGACGAAGACCTATTTGCAGTGAGATGTGAGAGCGAATTAGGCGTGGGGCCGTTGGATCTTAGCGGAACTGATCCAACGGTGGAGGAGCGATCGCGATATCGCATCGGCGGAAGTCAGGGGGGAGGAGCCTTTATACATTTTCGATCGCCGATAGTGATTTAAGGCCCAGACCCAATACACCATTGTAAAATGATTTATCGCAATATTGCATCTGAGGGGTAATTGGCAATCGGCCATTGGCAATTATTAAAGACATGGCTTATGAAAGTCCCGCAGAAAGCTCCGATAGTGATGAGGAATGAAAGCGCCGAGGTTATATGGTAGGGTCTTATGGAAGTTTTTCACTTCGCGATTAAGGAATGGGGGCTAAATAGGGGCTTTGTTGGGTTTTGGAGGGTTTAAACAGGGAATGGAGAGGTTTTAAGAGGAAAAACAGAGATAGCGGGGCTATGGAGTATAAGGAAAATGAAGGAGAAGGGAGGAAAAGACTGCCACGATTTGCCTTTCTGAGCGTAAACACACAGCCAAGCTGGTATTTGGTCCTCCAAAAGCTGGAGTATGTAGCAGAGCTAACAATTCCTCAATCGTGGAAAAGTTGAACCTTTCATATGAGCAAGTAGTCAGGTATATTAGATATTCATTAAACAAAAATCAAACCTAGAAAGAATTCATAAATCTAAGCTATGAAAGTAGTAAATATTAATATATCAAAGTAATACAATCTCACAATCATTAGATGGCCATTCTAATGGTGTATGAGGATGGCAAGTGAAGAAGCTCCATATGCAAACAAAACTAAATCTTCAAATCTCCAAGTATAAACTCCAAATTCCTTATTAAAAACATGAGCATTTCTCTAACTTTACACACCGATTTTTAGAGGAGAGGCTCCCCTATTTATGCAAGTACATAAGTAACTACCCTATTTAATGAAGATCCACTAAAATTTCATATAGTTACAACCAAATAGCTCATAATGAGACACATGTCCCCTAAGTGTCTCATAGAGTTCTAAGCCAAATAAGAAATGATGAGACACCTTATAGAGTTACAATCCAAATAGGACACATATCCTTCTTTCACCTTTATCCAAATCTCCTTTGAAGGGAATTCGAATTTGAGCATTGGAGGCCACATAAAGGTGCCTTAGAAGCTTCCAAATGACTTACACATGTCATGAAACTCAAGCCACATATATAGATACATGAAACCATGTTAATTTCCTAGTTTTTAATCATAAATTCACTTTAAACACATAAAATAAATAACTTTGGTAAATAAGGATCCTAACCCATATATTTATGAAAATTGTGACTAGTGAAAGGTTATATGGTTATGGAGTTGCGATATGTGAGTGAAATGGTGGCGATAAAGGTGAAAGTGGATATCAGTTTGAAGACATTTTGGAGGCTCAACAAACATGTTAAGGAAAATTTTTGGAGGGTGGTTGTAGCCGCTACAACAATTTGTCAACTCTTTGATTATTCTTGAAGCTTTTTTAGTTGCTTCCACTTTCATGTTCGTGTTCTTCTCAACCATCTCTCTGACCACCATATATTCTGCTTCATCCTCTGCCTGTCATTCTACTTCTGCTTCGACCTCTGTCTCTTGAAATAGAAACCTGACTTTTGAAAGCGGTCTCTAAAGTGGAATCCTTATTTCTGTCTATCCTTGCCTCATGCGATAGAAGTGATCCCATCATCTCATCAATTGCCAATGATGCCAAATCCTTGGCTTCTTCTATTGCTACTACCACAACATCAAATTTGGTAGACAAGAATATGAGGATCTTCTCAACCACTGTTTGATCTTTAATGTCTTCACCACAAATTTTTCACTAATTTATGACAGTTATGACCCGATTCATGAAAGAATCAATATCTTTGTCTCCTTCATCTGCAGACTTTCAAAATCTCTCATAGTATTCTACAACTTAACAATATTGACTTTGGCCATACCTATATAGTTTGTCACCAAAGTATTCCATGCTACTTTTGTTGAAGACGCGATCATAATCTTTTAGAATAATGCTCGGTCCACTCCCTATTGGATACACGGCAATGCTTGTGCATTCTTCTTCTTGTCTTTCTTCCATTGTTCCCTCTTTGTATTACTGAGAGTTTGTTTTTTTTCTTCATTCTTAGATTCTGAAAAACCAAACTGAACATAATCCCAAACATTATGTGCCTGCAACTTGGTCGCCATCTTAATGGCCCACACATCATAATCTTTCCCTGTAGATGATGGGAATTGTTGCTGGAAATTTGAGAAAACCATCTTTCTCCAAAAAATTTTCCTTTAAAAAAAAACCTTAAATATCTCCTTTTATAAAATTTGCAAAACTTATTTAAGAAAAAAATACTCCTTTCAATAAAACCCTAATTTTATTTATTTATTTATTTTTTTCAAAAAACAACTTTTTAAAAATTTTCAGAAAAAAAAAAAATACAAATTATGATTTTAACTTAAAGCCCCACCACTTTAATATAAAACCTTAATATAAAACCTTAAAAAGCTCACGCTCACACCTTTATATAACTTTTTTTTAAAAACAAGTAACGTAAACTTTTTTCCAAAAACCCTTAAGTAAATTCTTTTTGAAAAGCTTAATAAGTCAGCGTAACTTATAACAAGGACTTCGACTTGTAACTTCTTACAACTCTAATGCCTGTCAAGTTATGATAGCTTGCGAGAAACACAGTTCACTATCAAGAGGAGGAGAGTGTTAATAGCGGATTGTTATAGTGCCTTGCATATAATTGTAGGATGCGTTAATTCTCAAACCATGAGAAAAAAATAGTTATATCTTTTTCCTCTCACATAGAACATTACAAATCTGTTTTTTTTCGCTCTGTGTAACCTCGCTCTGATACTAATTTGTTGGAAAGGAATCCATTCCTTGTAACCTCACTCTGATACCAATTTGTTGGAAAGGCGAAGGAGACAAAGCATAAATTCACACACAAAACATGAAGTGCAACTCTTCTATTGAGCACACAAAACATGATACTTACAATTAACTCGACGAAGGTATTTATCGTTTTTCTAACTAACAACTTGCTTAAAATATTTTGACAAGCATCTACATGCAATCACACACTAAAAATCGTCTATCACTTAAATCAACTTGACTCAACACTCAATCACTGAGTTAACTCTCTATGTTTATCTAACTCTTCATATAGAAGTAATTATCTTATTTTAACATATATAACAGAATTATTATTATCTTCATAATCACATAAATATGAAAAAAATGTACATACAATACTATATTCAATCTCTATTTGGGAATTGAAAAATGCTTCGAACAATAAACCGTCTAAATGCAAAGCACCTCTTATATAAATTTGCATTCTTCAATCTTGAAGTTTCTTCACCAAATTTACTAATAACAGTTTAGCATCCATCAATACATAACCAAAAAAAATATTTCGAGAGACCCACCCATAAAATCCTTATTCTACTAGAAATACTTTCCATTTGAATGCCAAAAAACCTTAAAACAAATTGTTGCCATCTTTATAAGCTCTAAATGCCATAAAGAACACCTTGCAAATAAGCCTACGATATTCTATTCAATCTGTTTCAAAATGAATAAATAATTTAACCAATCAACACAAGAATGCAGAGTCCCTAGCGTTTGTGTCTCATAAGAATCTAGTGCAAATGAGCATACAAAAGATACAAATAATGAAGATTATGGTTTATGCTTTATTTTTCCATACAGTACCATATTAAGAATAAGAACACTTAAACTTTTTAAGAATTTAAACTCTGCACAAAAATATTTTTGTATTAAGATAAAAATATAAAAAATAAGTTTTACTATTTCACGGCACGTATAGAAAGTCTAAGATAAAAATTTAACAATGGGAAAAATTTGCAGCCCGCACTCTTAACCCATGAATCATAATCCATTGGATCGTAATAGAAATGGAGACTGCATAAAGTTGTAGTGGACTCATCCGAAACTGATAACAAGGGAACCTAGTGAATGGGTTAAACAACTAAACAACTATGAAAGAAATAATCTCACGTGGGTGGGAACCAAAACATGATGGGAGTCACCCTAAAGGTAATGTGTATGGAAATGAAATGAGTCCCTGCATAAAGTTGTAGTGGGACAATGTGCATAAAATACGTGAACAATTATTAGAAATTAAATAATTACATGGCAACTTCTTTTAGAGTGAGGTACACTACTTGGGAGATGTTGCTTGAAGGAAAGTATTGTAGTAGATCCATAAAAGGTAAGGGCCATCATGGAGTGGGTAGCTCCTAAGAGTGTGGATGAGGTGAGATCTTTCATGGGTCTAGCAGGCTATTATAGGAGGCTCATGAGGAACCTGTCATAGATTACTTATCCCATTACATCATTACAAAGAAAAGGTAAGAAGTTCAAATGGACTGAGTGTGAGGCTAGCTTTGAGAAGCTTAAGCAGTTGTTAACACATGCATGAGCACTACAAATTGCATATCCGGACAAAGAGTTTGTGGTATGTACAGATGCTTGCAAGAGAGGGCTTGGTGGAGTCCTTATGTAGGATGGATAAGTGGTATGTTATGAGTCTCAGAAATGAAACGAGAATGAGCATAACTCTCCCACGCATGACCTCAAGTTGGCAACAATTATACATGCACTGAAGATGTGGAGGAACTATCTCCTTGCAATGTGGTTTGTGCTTATGAGTGATCACATTGGGTTGAGGTATTTTTTTGACTAGCCAAATTTGAATGCCACGCAGGCTAGATGGTTGGCCATGATCAGTGAGTTTGACTTCCAGATCAGAGACATCAAAGGTAAATAAAAAAGAGTGGCAAATGCCCTTAGTAGATGGATAGAGGTGAATCACTTGGTAGCTATGAGCTCCTATGGGAGGGACTTACATGGCAAGATCTTACGGGCAGGACAATAGGATGTCAGACATATGGAGATTGTGCACAGGTTACAGCAGGGTACAGGTATAGGTACATGTGATAGTACCATTGATGCTATAGGTGATGGTATAGGTACATGTACACATAGTAGTACAGGTACATGTGATGGCACAGGTACACGTACAAGTAGTGGTATAGGTACAGGTGTAGGTGCACATGACTTGGATTATTATCCTATGGCAGATGGATTGGTCAGGTTTTGAGATAGGATATATGTGTTGGCTAACAATGAGATCAAGAAGGTGATCTTTAGGGAGTTTCATGCAAAATCGTATTCAGGTAACCCAGGTTACGAAAATACACTCACAATAGTGAAGAGGTATTACTATTGGCCGAATATGAAAAGGGATGTAGTAGATTTTATGGTGAGATGTTTCAATTGTCAACGAGTAAAGATAGAGTGTAAACATCCAGGTGGACTACTACATCTGGTCACAATTCTAAAATGGAAATGGGAGGTCATTTCCATCGATTTCATCACTGGGTTTCTGAAGACAGTAAAATAATATGATTCCATCATGGTCATTGTGGACAGGTTAACAAATGTTGGACACTTTGTTCTGGTGAAGTCTACGTTCTCAACTCGTGATGTGGAACAGGTATTCATCCAAGACGTGGTTAGACTACATGGTGTTCCAAATAATATTGTGTCAGATAGGGATGCAAAGTTCACTTCCAAGGTTTGGAAGGAGTTATTTGGAGGTTTGGGCACAAAGTTGGCCTTCAACAAAGCTTATCATTCATAGATAGATGGATAGGAAGAGAGGGTCAATAGGATATTAGAGGACATGTTTAGGATGTATGTGATGCTTCAACAGTGCAAATGGGAAGAGTATCTCCCTTTGGTTGAGTTTGCATACAACAAAGGTTATCAAGAGTCACTGAGGATGAGTCATTTTGAGGCATTATATGGGTGGAGTTGTAACACTCCCACTAGTTGGAGTGATCCAGTTAGTAGGATATTGATTGGACTAGATATATTGGTAGACATGGAATAGGAGTGCAGGTGATCAAGAAGAATATCAAGGCAACACAGGATAGGCAGAAGAGCTATCCATGCAAGAACAAGTTGTTCAGGGAGTTCCAAGTTGGGGAATAGGTCTACTTGCATATCAAACCAAAGAAGATCTCCTTACAGATTGGCTCATGTGCCAAGTAGGCACCATTGTTTTGTGTACCCTTTAGTATTGTTGAGAGGATTGGGCAAATAGCCTATTGATTTGCACTGCCTCCAATAGTGAAAGTCCACGTTGTTTTCTATGTTTCATTTCTTAAGAAGTATGTTAAAGATGTTGATCATGTGATTGACTGGTCTGTATTGCAGGTGGAACCAGATGGATAATTCCAGTCGGAACCTCATTGTATATTGCAGAAAAAGGTTCTCATGCTCTAGAACCAAACAATAGAGCAAGTTAAAGTGCAATAGAAGCACCTTGGGCCCAATGAAGCTACATAGGAGATGGCAGATCAGTTGCAGGCCATGTATTCTACCTTGTTTTCAAGTTGAGGCAGAGAAGATTGATATGGTGGTTTGGTATTTGCTTATGTGGTTTGGTATTTTCTTTATGATGGTTTGGTATTTCCTTTATGGTGTTTGATGTATGATTTATGATGGTTTGATATATGTTTTGGTATATTATTTGGCATATGTTTTAGTATCTATATTTTTATTATGTTGTTATATGTACACCCGTTTATGGTTGTAAATACTATGATGAGTTGTGTTATAAAGCTCCACTATGCGGTATGAGTGTCATGTTATTATGCTATCATGTGGTTATGTTATTATGATGTTGTGATGTAATATGAGTTGGCACTCAGTAGGATGATCATTGTAAATATGGCAATGAGTTGTGTTATAAAGCTCCACTATGCAGTATGTTGTCATGTTGTCATGATGTTTTGTCTTGAGAAGATCTATCACTGTAAATACTCTATTGAGTTGTGTTATAAAGCTCCATGAGAAGTATGTCTTCTTTCAGCAAGTTTTTGAGGTATATGTGTGATTAGACACCGAGGATGGTGCCCCCCAAGTGGGGGATTCTGTAACACCCCTGGTGAAAATTCCATGTAATAAATGTTAAAAATAATAACCACGGATGTCTGGGACACTTATTCCAAGCTGAGTGTTGGGCAAGACATCCTAGGGGGTGTTCATTTGGTTGTTTATGGCTAAGGAAATTGGAAAAGGCAATGGATAAGGCATTAAAAGGAAGTTTGACACAATTATTTATCAAAATAATGGAAACTAGGAAAAAATGGAGGTTAAAATCACAGGTTTAATGTGAGGAGGAAAATGAAGGAAAATAATTGAAAATGAAGAAAATAGAGGCCTCATTCATAAAAAGGCTTCTGAGGATTAGTTGATAACCTTTTTTCAACTGAGTTGTGGGGCTCTCTCTCATTATTCTCTCTCTCTCTATCATAATCTTGGATAATTAGAGTTTTCTTGGAGCACTCTTGGTGGGTGTGGCATACTTGGATTCTTGGAGCAAAAAGGAAAAGGAATAGTAGGAGAGGACAAGAAAGCATCAACATCAACAACTACATTAAATTTTCTTGAAAGTACTTAGTTGCATGTATGATTTCTTCACTAGTTTGGACATGCATGCTATATGCATGTGGATTCTTAATCATGATCTGTAATTGGCATGGAGGATTGCCTAGCCTTACCATTTCCTAGATAGCCATGGTGATTGTGGGTTATTTTCGTTGTTTTGTTTTCATTGGTTCTCATATTTCCTTAGCTTGTGTTGAGTTATTAGTTCCTAGAGCCTTGGTTGGACAAATCCTCTCGAGTCCTATAATAGCATGGGTTGAGTTACTAGTCCTGAAGCCTTGGTTGGAGAAACATTCTAGAGCCCTTGGTGGATTGAGTTACTAGCCCTGGAGCCTTAGTTGGACGAACACTCCAGAGCCTCATGACAGTTGTGGATTGTGTCACTAGTAATTGGAGCCTTGGTTGGAACAAAAACTTTGGAGCCCTGGATGGCTAGGATGGGGATTGATTTGGTGATGGTTTTGGTGATGTCTCATTGTGAGGTAGAATCCCTATTTGATGGGTTGAGGTGGATCGCCTCTGGAAGAATTGGATGAGTTTCAATTGATGTGTTATATGAGATACTACATTCATGCTTGGAATATGGCATGGGGGTGAATAGATGAAGAGAGATTTGGCTCAACCATTCTACGGTTAGGTGGAACATGGTAGTCCCACCTCTACTTGGTTCATTGAGTTCATTAATCAGAAATCCATTCACTTGATTTTTGTGTGTTAAAGGAACTGATGTATTTATGGATTTGATGGCTGATATGTTTGTTGTATTTCTTTTCCTATTATGCTGGTTATATGAACATTTTATGGCAACAACTACGTATGGCTCTCAACATGTTTTAACTTGTATGTGAATGGATAATGTGCCTACGACCTAGCAAATGATAATGCAACAAATGGCATGAGGGAACAATGGTTCATACTAATTTTGAGATAATTATGAGATCCCTACACTTAACTATGTTATTTACACATGTAGATTACATGTCGATGACATGTTTGACCAAATTCTCAGCATGGCTAATAGGGGTCAAATCAAGGTCCTGAATAAGTATTTCCTTTAATGTTTTCATTTCCATGTTAAATTACTGATGTGAAAAGATGATTCAATTCTTGGAAGTGACATGGTCTCTGGGCCTAAAAAAGTGGCTCAAATCTTGGAGTCGTTGGCACAACACTAACAATTCTGGGCCACACTCACTGGCAGGTAGGTCTGTGAGAGTGACTTTAGGTTTCTAGGTGCTCCCTTTCCCATAGCATGCGAGCAACTATGGCCCAAGAGACCTAAAAAAGTAGTGGGACCCAGGGACAGACTGTCTTAGAGGCTGACTTGTCTTATAAGGGTTTTTTTGATGATGTTGGATGTCTATATGGTGTGCCTTTGTTAGTTCCACTTCCTTAATGTGACTTATGAGGTTGAATCATATCATAGTGGCCTCTAGTCACTTGTTTACCCCTCGGCTGGCCGGTTGCTTGGGTAGATGTGGGAGGAGGATCTTACAATTACCGTTGTTTCATTGAGAATTTCTCTCGAATTTCATATCCCATCACCTCCTTACAAAAGAAGGGAAGGGTGTTTAAATGGACTAGTGAATGTCAACAAAGAGTCAAACAGTTAAAACATTTATTAACCACTTCCCCCATTTGAAAAATTAAAGATTACAAACCCAAATAAGGAATTTTTCCTTTAAACATATTCATATTTAGAGGTTGTGGGGTTCGTATTAACACAAGATGGGAAGGTGATTTCCTATGAGTCTCGAAATTTGAAAGAGCATGAACAAAGTAATGATGCCTATGATTGGAACTGACTGTTTTAGTTCATGCACTGAAGGTATGGACGCACAACCTTCTGGGAAAAATATTCCTGTTTTTAACGGACAATAGTAGTTTAACAACTTATTTCAAACAACCTAATTGAAATGAGCAACAAGCATGATGGAAGGCTTTCTTTAGTGAACTTGAATATGATATTAAGAATTGGAAAGGAAAGGAAAATCATGTTGTTGATGCATTGAGCAGAAGAATACATTGTGTTTATGAACTCAGTTATAACCAAATAGAATTTAAATGTCTGGAACAAATTAAAGAGGCTGCCCAGTGAGACCCCGAATACAATTTTTTATGGCAGGAAGCTGGCAGTCAAGGGAAACAAGCAGATTATGGTATAAATAAATATCAACTACTAACTTTTAAGAAAATAATATATGCTCATAACCAAATTTCAGTCAGACAATTTATTTTAGATGAGTTCCACAAAATCCTGTACCATGCCCACCCTAGGTATCAGAAAATGTTTTCAACCATCAAACCCATTTATTTTTCACCAAGAATATGTAGGGATATTGCAGAATACTTTTCAAAGTGCATTGAATTTTAGTAGGTTAAGGTAGAACATCAACACCCTACTGGTCTTCTTCAACCCATACCTATACCAAAATGGAAGTGGGAGGTGATTGCACTTGATTTTATTATGGGGTTTCCTAAATCTAAGAAGCATAATGAATCTATCATGGTAGTTGTATACAAAATTAGTAAAGTAGCTCACTTTATCCTATTACAATCTACATTCAAGACCATCCAAATTGCTAATATTTTTATGAAAGAAGTGTTCCGATTGCATGGTATTCCTAATGTGGTCATATCAGACATATATGTGAAATTTACATCTGCAATTTGGAAATCCCTATTCACAGGAATGGGGAACTCAAGTGCAATTAAACACTGTGTATCACCTGCATACTGACGGGCAAACCGAATGAGTGAATCGGGTATTAAAGGATATGACTGAAATGTACGTTATGCAACAACCCAACAAATGGAAGGAATATTTGCATATCATGGAGTATTCTTATAACAATGGGAATCATGAGTCATTAAAAATGATTCCTTTTGAAGTGCTTTATGGAAGATGGTGCATAACTCCTACAGATTGGAGAAGTCCTGAGAATAGTTTTATGTTAGGACTAGAAATGCAGGAAGAAATGGAGTGGGCAGTGAAAAAAGTTTGACAAAATTTCAAATCTACCAAAGATAGGAAAAAAGATTATGCTGACTAAAAAAAAAACATATCGAGAGTTAAAAAATGGAGATCATGTTTTTGTGTGAATTAAACCAAAGAAACGTACATTGAGATGGCATAGATGTGCAAAACTTTCCACTCATTTTTGTGGTCCTTTTGAAATACTCGAAAGAATTGGATCGATAGATTACAAACTAGCCCTACTGAGTTATGTAAAGCTTCATAATGTGTTTCATGTCTCATTGCTAAAAAAATATGTGTATGACACTAAACATGTGATTCATTAGCAGGAGTGTCATGTAATGGAAAGTTGTTTTGTTTTTTTTCTTTATGTGCCACTATGATAAATTCTCATGAATAATTTATGATTATGACTCAGGTCGAAATGGATGGAGAGTTCTTGGTAGAACCTAGGTGCATCCTTGAACAAAAGAGAAATAATGCTACTGAGGCGAGCCATCATCTAGGTTAAAGGGCAGTGGAGGCACTTTAGCCCAGAGGAAGCCACCTCGGAAGATGAAAGTCTTATGCAGCAAGCTTTTCCTAACTTGTTTCATGGGCTAAGATAAACACCAAAGAAAATGTTTCGCCAAAGGGGGGAAATATGTAACACCATAAAGTGACAACTAAATTACCAACATTTACATTTACATTTACACTTATAATTGCATTTACATTTTGCATGTGGAAATTAGAGGAACTTTTGTTAACATTTATGTAATGTTATTTTATTAAATAATGAAATCTTAGAATTATTGAGGTAGACCAATAAACGAACTCTAGACTCCAAATAGTTAGAAAAAAAATAGGTTCACCCCTCTCTCCTAGAGATAAAAGAAGTTCTTAGTGGAAAGAAGGAGGTTCTTCTTTCATTTTCGAGAAAGAGGAGAAAAGAGATATGAAAACATTTGCAAGATGGTCCTGAGCTGGTAAGAACCAGTGGATGGATAGACTCTATTAAGGAAAAGACAAGAAAAGATAGATTGGACTAGGGTCTTGAGTTATACCGTTAGAAAATAATTGTTATCTACTGTCTAGAGTAGAAGCTTGGGGGGATGAAGTAGACATAATTCCCCTTCTCAAGGTTGGGAGGAATGGTCTCAACCCTGTGGATTTTGAAAGATTGAAAATTTACATATAAGTATTTGTGCGTGTATATTTATTTAATTAGGAGGTGAATCTTATGATCTGTGAATAAAGAGTGAGTGTTGTAGTATTTATTTTGTAGACTATTCCATTGCTAAAGTCTTGTTACTGTAACTTCATGAAATAGTTGTTAGTGAGGAGGACTGTACTATAAAAAAATTCAAAGAAAAGCTTAGAAGTTTGTATGTGGAAAATAGAAGTCTACCTAGTGTAGCCAAACTTATGATTTTACTTATTTGTGTTATTTATTAACGGTGAATCAATCTAATGCTTGTGTACCTAGTTGCAACCTGTGTAAGACAATGGTAGATAAAAAATTAATAGGACTGAAATAAGCATTTAACTAAACTTGCAAGTTGTTCTAAGCTCTTGAATTGGTTATCAAGCCAAACTGTACAGGAAGGTTAAACGAAAATTAAATCAAACTGGCAAAGAACTTGCCTAAGTCCCTGGCTGAGGTAATTATTTTAGTGATATCAACTCCAAAAAGATGTCATGTTGAGAAAGAATCACGGGGATTGAGCTCTACCCTTAAGGGTATGGAAGAGAACACTGGAGACCTTATAAATTAAAGGTTAGGATAGCCAAACAATAATCTAAGTAGTTTGAGGAGCTTGAAGAGAGAAGTTTGTTATACAAGGAACCCTAGATGTTGAACCTAGAATACCAAAAGTACTTCCACAGAAATTAAGATAATCTAGCCGTGATAAGGAAAGTGAGGGAGTTGAGACCGGGGTTGCTAAATTGATTGGACTACTCCAATCTCCCTCTCACTTAATTCTTGTAACAATAATAAATGTACAAGATATTATTGAAACATATCTCGAGAGCAAGACCATGCATTTCAAGCAAAAAAAAATACAACATATAACTTTAATATCTTAAGATTGCATCGGAATACAATACCTTTGACCATGAAAACAAATGTAAAATCCTCCATAAGAAGTAAGTAGTTTGAGTTAGTAAAGAGTTAATTACATTAGAAGTAAGTAGTTTGAGTTAGTAAAGAGTTAATTACATTAGCTATCAGTCAAAGAAATAAATACCATTGTTCCTCCATAGTTGAGAGGAAATAAAGCCTACAACAAGATTAATGAAATTACCCAGAAACCCCATGAAGTAATAGTAGAAAAACCTGAGGAACTTCTAGATATATTTAACGGCTTCCTCGTTGCTGCTAATTGAAGTCGTATCTGCTCCATGGAACAAATGAGAAACACCTGCAACAGGACAAGAAACAATTACTGCAACTGAGGGAAAAATCTATCAAACTATTAATTAACAAACCAATACACCATAAGCCCTTTCAGTGTGCTCTCAGGGATGTGGAAACTCTCGTGGTTACCTAAAGAAGGGGCAGGAATTGATAGAGGCAACAAATTCAAACACTGCACCAATAGACATAGCAGAAAAATAAATTAGTGACAACCTATAACGAAATAGCATATATGGAACTAGATTAACGGTATCTGAGAAATGAAATACCTAGAAGTCCTCAGTGGCACTGAGAAGTGAAGAGGTAAGTTGTCACCGACGCCATCGAACCACAAACCACTTGAGGGCGACTCCGAGAAGAATAATCCCTGCTACAGTCAAGAAAAGGGTCATTCGAGGACGTAACAAATGCTCACTCTAGGAAAACAAAAAATAATAAGAGAACCTCGTCTGCACGAAGGATTACCGACATATCTTGGAGGACTCTAGGCGTTGAAGGAGAATGATTGTGGAGAATTGTTGGGTGGTTGCATAGCGCAATACTAAGAGGTGAAAATGCGACAATTCGATGGAGGGAACAAGGGTTGGTTACCCTAACCAACCACAGAGAAATGAAGACCACATGATGAAGGACCTCAATATCACCACTCATGAATGATCCAACTGTCCACCTCTTCAACCGACAAGTATCGGTAATCACTAGGTTCTAGAGACTTTACGCCCGTTCACTGCCATACCTTAGTTAAGGAAGTATTAAACTATGGAAATCTTGTAATTATTATATGAACCTTGAACCGTGCAATGCAGTACATTCATAAACCTTTTCAATGTGATGTGTAATTAAAAAGTTCACATTATTGAGAATGGTACGGTAGAACATTGGTAATGATATTTTTTTTTTTTTTTATATGTCAAATATAATGTTGTGTAGCATGTTACAATATCACTATTATATAATGATGAGACAATAAAGTTCTTTTCATTAGCTAATTTTTGTTTCATTGAATGAAGATGAATACTTTATAATTAAAAAACAATTAAATTGGTGATGTAGGTTGAAAATTCATTTAGTCATATCTAACTTATTTTTTAATATAATTAGTGCCCGTCCCTTTAGAGTTACAAGGACTACACTAATTGTTTTCTACTATCTATTAATTTGACAAAAGACCGAACTTATTTTGTCATATCATTAGCCCTCGCGTATTTGGGGCTATAATGACTATAGTAATTTTTTTCTCACTATCTGTTAGTTTGACACAAGACCTAGTGAAGGTTTTTTAACCTTTAACCAAATTTTTTTAAGCAACACATGAACCGATAAATATTTTTATGTTTTAACCAAAGTTTCATGGAGCCCTTTTCCCTTTTAACTAATCAACAAAATCATGTTCTTATTTTCCCTGATACCTAGTCAAATGTTAGGATAAGTATATGATGTAAGAATATTTTAAAACTAAAATGAATTAGTGTTATTTTCTACTTAGCATTAATTGTAAACATTTTATGCTAAAAACTCCCATAGTGAAATTATACTCTTCCAAACATGTAGACAATGACAACATATTTTCAAACACATAGATGCATGCAACATATGTGTCAAGGCTATTGCATGGCATAATGTGTTTTCGTTTGAACGTTAGCCTCCAAGGGGCATGGATTAGCTCACTCACTCACTCAAAATGTTGACTGGCTTGCACTTATTCACTTCCCTGCAGGGGAAAAAAGGAGAAATGCGCTCTCTTTCAGTCATTCTGTTTCTTAGATCAGTCTCTCGCATTTCCCTTGGACTCATAATTTATTGCATCACACACATCCTAAAATTACATGGAACCATCTTCTGTTTAGATAAATGACATCCACCATTGGTATTGCAGATGAGATTTTAGAGTTTAGGGGTATGTGTTTTTATTCTTTCAGAACTTGTTGCATGAACTTTTGTTTAACAATGGCAATTGTAATGTACCTGTTTGTGGTAAACTTTCACAAACATGTTTTCATAGCTTTCATGCGTCCATCTAGTAGTATCGAAATATTTTTTTAAGTCTAGATCAATTAGGTACTCACTTTGTTTTTTGGTTGAAGAATAATTCATATAGATGATAAGTATTTTGAACATAAACCTAATGTCCTAAAATAATTAAAATAATTCTTGTTAATTAATGGTCAATTTTATGTGTAGAGTTATATTTTATTAATGATGCGATTTTTTTTTTTGTGAAGAGTTATTATATAATGTAAAATTTGTCCTAATGAAGTAGTCTTCCTTCTAGGAATGCATGGTAGTGATATGTTTCGGCCATTTACTTTCTTAACATATTCAGGACTCTAGATATGAGTTTTCTCGGTTTGTTTTTGTTTTAAATAATTTATATAGTTGCCAACAAAAACAATGCAAAATATGACTACGACAAGTAAACTATTGTTGGGATAGTATGGAGTCATGACCAAGGGGTTTCTTAAAAAATGTGGCAGGGATTAAGATAGAATTTTTGTAGAATGGATAAAAGAGCTTTCAAACTTACATCTAATGGCATAGGGTATACCCAGACATGTAGAGTACAAGATTTAGGGGAACTTCTATTATTAGACTACAAAATAGAATCATAAGAATATGATTGTGAGTTTTGATCACAGTGAAGACGAACAAATATGTTAAGCATCAATTTCTAGAAGTGGACACTTCGTATATAATTCTGAATTCTCAACACTAATACCATAGTCAAATATTGATTTGGAGGCAACATTATCCCCTCCTATTTTTGGAAAAATGTTCAAAGCCTTGGGAATATGATACGATGTGGTGGTACCTGTTAGGGCCTAAATCTACCTCAAGCTGAGAAAGGCAAGTCTAGGGTAACATCAAACCATGCTTAACCTGGTAGCTAGCCCTACCAGGTTGGGAGAGGGCTCTCTCCTTGTGAATCTCAGCAAAATATGATCAACGAGGCTTGAGATGACTGATGTAAAGACTGATTTTAGGCTAAGTATGTGTGCAAAAGAGCTTGATTGAATATAATGATGATTTGTTGGCTCAAATGCAAAGGCCGATTTTGGGTCTAGGGAATGAGGCTCAGTTTTGCAGAGATCTCTATGGGGCAAGGTAGGCAACTGATTTGGCACTTCAAATTGAATGAAATGGAGAGATTTAGACAGGTGAGGAGTTGAAGAGGGCAAGAAAACCTCAGGAATCCTCTTCAAATAGCTGAAAACATCAATAACTAAGAAAACCCTAGGTAGAGCACTGCAATTTCAATGGATTCTAACTTTATCCTTGTTTGTTTAGTTAAGAAGAAGCAAGAGAGATAATGGCATACATAAAACATAAGTAAACTCACAATTACACAAGGAAACATAATACCAAAGCAAGATGCCACATGAATCTCATAAAGTGCTGCAAACCTTGGTCTATTCCTTAGCCAACTGCTGAAATGAGTATACAATGAAGCTCCAAGCTTTCCCAAAAGTCCAACCATGCTAATGACTGAAAGATCACAAGATATAGGTGAAAAATAACTCATCCTAGCCTTTAGGGGTCAAGCTCATAAGTTTAGGAGCTGTTCCAACAAATTCTAAACTGAGAACTAAAAATTAGGCGGTGGAATAGCTTGCCTCTAAAAACTAGGGAACTGATTCATTCAGTTGCAAACTACTTTTTGATGGATGAATCTACCTCTATGAGTGAAAGTTTAGCATAATTACATCAAGATCCATCAAATTACATTAAATTACATCATGAGTTTGACATTAAGAAGGAGAAAAGTCAAAATGTCAAGAAACTAGGCGAAAAACAGAGTATTTTCGGTCAAACTGAGCAGAATTTCCCCAATGCGTCGCGCTGATTTCCCTATACGTAGTGCTTGCTTGTAGCCACTTTTGGAGGCCTTCCCGGTGTCAAAAGCTACTCCAAGTGTGCTTGTTGGAAAGGTATGCCTATCTACTTTCCATAACAAGTGGAATTTTTGAATTTGGCCTCCATTTGCCCCTCCAAACTTGAGTTCTCCCAACACTGCTTCCTGTGTGTTAAAAAAAGGGTAGAAAGGTCATTTTTTGGGTGTTTTTGACCTTTTTGAGGGCTCAAAACCTGTCAAAATTTCTTGGCCATTGGTAGGCATGCATATTTTTCCATGCAAAATACAAAAATGTTGAGTTTTCATCAAAAGGAGTCCCCCATCAAAAGCGAGCGCCAGGTGGCGCGGCCCATTAGGCAGAAAAACCTGTGTTTTAGCCCAAAAATTCCAAAAATGCAAAAAGTGTCCCAAATTTTTTCAAATTTGGGCCGAATGCTCTCCATCAAGTGCTGTGTTGGGCCAAGGAAGCCTCAGCCAATACATGAAGTCTATCTTGCTCCTTTCACCTGCTCAATGCCCTCTTCAACTTTGCCTTCAAGCTTCTGATTCTTGCCTTGCAACTTTTATTTCTCGCCATGTAATAATAGGCCATGTGCCTCAACATTATTTTCTCCCTGTTGGCCTTCTCTAACAACTTTTCCAAGTGGATATTAGCTCTCTCAAGCCAAGACTCACGATCAACATTGATTTCTTGTTCTAGCGATCTGAGCTTCACTTTCCTCCTTTTAGCAGCATGTCGGTTTTCTCGTATGTTTTGAAGCTCCATAATGGTTTGTTGGTCCTCTAGCTACTAGTTTCTTTGCTCAAGGTATTTGATTATCCACTTGGCTCTTTCTAGGTTGAGGGAAAAAGCATTAATGTCTGCATGTTGCTCCTAAATGATCTCCCTGAACTTTGAGCTTTGTGAGCCCAAATCAGTGTCATCCTCCTGAATGAGAATGAAATCCATCCCCTGCTCTCCTGAAGGCCCTTCATCATGTAATGGCCTCTTGCCCTTGTCCTAAACTTGCTCTGCTAATGGAGGAAGTGAGACCCCTTCCACCTCGGGTGGAGATAATACTCGCCTTGTTGCTGCAAACAACCGTCTAGTGCCCTTTTGATAGGTGACAAACACCGGCACACTAGTGGCCTGTGTCTCATGACTCTCCTACTGATGTGAAGATCCACCTATCTCATGAAACGATGCTGGAGGTACTTGAGGAGCTGTGAAGAACTCATGAGAAATTAGATCCTCCCATGAGACGCCATGCAAACGAAGCTGATGCATGACCACAATTTTGATGACTGCAAAATGATATATACTGTTGTACTGCTACTGAGGAGTTTTCTTTTGCATAGGGTGGTCATCTTCTCAATATTTCGACACATGAAGTAGGGGAGATTCATCATTATCACCCTGGTAAAGTGCATCAATAATCTGATGTGATAGGAATATAGGCGAGAAAACTGGCCCTCACAGCTGAAATACTTAATTATGAGTTTCATCAAGGGAGCATATGAGTCTTTCTTGTACCGAAAGGGAAAAACTCTGTTGAGTTGTCTCAAATAATCGATATTGACGTATGGTTCATAATGTTCCCTGTCAATTTGCTGCCTATTATTCCATTGCTCTCCGACATTAGGAATGCCGGTTGCTAGAGAGATAGACTCCAGTGTCAAGGTGAATGTCACACCAGCTAGAGTGGCTTGGCCATTATGTAGATGAAGCACAAATAACCTAGCCAACGCATGATGATACTGGACTCTAGCAACCATCTCACAGAACTGATAAAAGGATTGGTGTTGGAAGCATGTGATAGCAAGAGGGCAGGCCTGCAGCTTAGCAAGTGAAATAGGCTCCTCTCGTATATGTTTGTCACCATTGTGAGGTCTCCTTGGTGCATGCATTTCTGTAGGAGAGTCACTGTGTGTCTCTTCTTCATCTCGGTCATAGGAAGGATCAAACTCCATGTTTGTTAATGTGTGAGTTTTGTTGATGAGTATGAAGATATTTATGGTGCTTTTAGTTTTCTGCCACCAAGGGTAAGAATGTATGAGGGACTGTGGAGGGAGAGGGTATGAGCGGTTTTGGGAATGTTATGACAAGGTTTTTGGGAAATAGGGGGTTTAGGGAATAATATGTAAGCTTAGGGACAAAAATTAGGGTTTGGGGATTTTGTAGTTAGGTTTTGGGAAAATGGCAATTGGGGATAGGGGTGAATGAGTTTTTAGGAATATGGGAATTAAGGAATGAGTGGATGAAACTGAAAAATAAATGGAGTCAGAGAGTAAGGGAGTGATGGAATAGACTTGGTAGAAAAAACATAAATACAAACCCTAGGCAATTATTTTTGAGAAAAATTGCCAAGAGGTAGGGTTTGAGATTTTACACACTAAACCACCATAAATTCTAAGAAAAACTCTTTCACTAGCAAGGGAAGAACTCTAGACTTACTTGCACACCATAGGATTGAGCAAATTTGGAAATTTTGAGGGAGTTTATGGTGAAATTGGGCTTACAGCTCTATGCGCCACGCCACAAACCCAATGCGTCGCACCTATCATATGCATCGGGCCAGTGTATTTTTTACACTGTGGAGGCCGACCCAATGTGTCGTGCCACTTGTATGCGCCACGCCTCTCACCCAATGCGCTGTGCCTTTAAACTTGTATAGTTTTGCTTCAAACTTGCTTCCTTTTTCCAACACGACTTTCTTTTGCTCAATATTTCTTCTTTGAAGGCAAATGAGCTCTTTGAACATGAAAAACGACTTATATACAAGATATTTTGATTTTTCATTCATAAAACCCACTTTTATAAATTATAATGTTTGCATTGTGACTTACTTTTTAACTCTGTTTTTTGGGCAGTTTACTTTATTTTTGTCTTTGATGAACTAAATGATTTGATTTTTTGTTTGCCTTGCAGGGGATGGAGCTGTTGAAACTTGAAAAGGTGACTAGGGTTGCCACTGAAGTGATTTACATATGAGAGAAGTGAAATTACATCAATTTATACAATTAAAACCTAAATACTCTGTTTTTCCTTAAAACAGGGTTTTAAGGAAAAATACATTTCTGAGCAAGTGATTATGAAATTTATTGGTATTGGAACTTTATTCAACCTCCTCATGCACTTGCTAATCGTTATTGGAAATTTTGAAGACCTTTTTGATGAAACCCTAGACCTAATGAAAGTGAAACCCTGGAAATGACTCTTGCAAATTTAAAGACAAAAAGTGACTGCAGATGATCTTGATGAATGGAAATGGGCCATCAGGTAAAGGACATGAGGGAAAATATACAACAACCACTACCGTCAGATGATCCATGCTCCTAATGGAATGCAGCTTACTGAGCGAGACACCTAATATGCAATGCAACAAGAGAATTTGATCACTGACGGAGGGATGAAGATACTGACACTAACAGTACCAACATTTTTCACGGTGTAAATATCAGGATACTGGGCATTTGGCAACTGGGTAGCCACAAAAACGTATTCAAGAACTTTGCTACTGTTGGAGAGCCCTCTCTTGTTCCTAATTGGCTTCTCTCCACAACCAATGCTTGCATTCTACTCAAATTATTCGTAGTTTCCTTGGTATATAACATTCTATCTATTAATTTACATGTCTAATCAAAATTCAATGACAAAACCATTTTTCAGGTATATTTATAGTCCACATTTGAATTTTCGGAGGGGAAATAGGGAGATGAAAGTAATGGAAGGTTTTCTCCACACAATTTCATAGCAAGGTTATTGTTATGCTCAGTATAAGTAAGCGTGGCTACTTTGATTGCAACAATGTTACCACTTTTGGCAAGGTTGTTGTTACACTCAGTATAAGTAAATGTGTCTACTATGATTGCAACAATGCTACTATTTTTGGTAAATGAGGAGGCTTCTCATGGGCTAGATCCTCCTAGTACTATACTCCCTGGGGATGCTAAACACTTAGAGTTAGAGTAGCATTAGATATAAACCAAAGCAATAGATCATTGAATATAGAGTTGTAACCCTTACAACAATTATCAAAAACTAATTGAACCGTTGAAGTCATCTAACCAACTCCATATCCATCGAATCAATCTTGACATCCAAGTCATTGATAGCTTGCCTACCTAAGAAACATGGCAATGAGTAATAGATTTTAGCATGAGAGGTCTTAATCTCTAAAATTCATAAGTATTCAAAGTGGGGAGTTGGTGGAACTAGAATTGACTCTCATCTTTTTCCATGACAAGCCAAACATATCAGATCTCCAAACAAAGAATTGAAATTCCATTGAAACTTCCTAAAAGGCTAATAAATATGGGAATTGAGCTAAATTTGGGATGACATGCTTAAAATCCAATACTAAACAGGGTATAATTTAGTCGAATAATTCGTCACCCCAATAACGAAAGAAGTGAGAAATATATACAAAGACACACCTGCAGAAAATCAACAACTCTTGAAGCTTTCTATTCACACTTATTCACACTCATTCTTCCACCACTGTGTGTCATCTCCGTAATCGTGGTTCGTTTCAGAATTATCTCCTTTTTCCCTACTCTTGCGAGGTACTCTTGTTGGCGAGAGTTCCAAGGTGCCAGATACTAATATAACATTGTTGGTTCTCAGCAAAGAGAAAAGAGAGACAAAAATTATAAATTTTATGCAACCATATGGTTTTCCTTACTTCGATTTCCCTATTAGGAAAAATAAAATCTTGACATACAGACACTAGAAACTACATAAGAGGGTTAACAGTGAAAACAATACTAGAGATGAACATCTAAACAGGAAGCAACACATTACAAATTGAAGTTCAAAAATCTAGTAGGAAGAGTAGGTAAACACATTGTTTTCTTTCGAAAGAAATAACACAATAGCAATCTTAGTACAAATGAAGTGCCATAAAAAAAACACAACAACAATATTGGCCCAAATGGATTATAGGGACTTGGTAAAACCAAATGTCAAATTCAGTACAAAAATGGATGATAATAGGAGAAAGATGGTTTTAGAAAAACATGATTGTGTTCAACATAAAGTCTCAATGTTAGGCCCCTATACTACTAGTGTAACCCCTTATTGTTATTAGTACAAACCCCTTATTATATTTTTCTACCCATGTAGTCCCCATATTGTTATTATTGTTCCCCATAGAAGCCCACTATTGTTATTATTGTGCCCTTACATTATTATTGTTATGTCGGCTCTGATTATATTATGACCCCTTAGACTCCTATATACAGAAAGGAGGTCTTGTCATTTGTATCATCCAAGAATTAATCATTTGTGTAATGTAAAGGAGGTTGCCCCCTCGAAGAGGTTGAATTCTAAGGCGTTGATCTATCTTTTCTATCTTTTTGTATGTCTTTGGCATAATAAACATTTAAGACCATAGTGTATACACATGTGGTGCATGCAATGATTATTCAACTTATTTTATATTTAATTCTCCACTTACTTTCACAGAAAAAATAATAAAAAATAAAATATAGTTGACAAAAAAATTTAATTAAAAAAAAATAGTAAGTAATATCGATGCGAATTGTCGAGTTTATCAAATAGCCTATTTTTCTAGTAGCCTATTTGTTGGAAACTAGATCACTACTTAGAAGGGGTGAATAAGTAGTGAAGGCACTTATAAAATTTTATCCAAATTATTAACATAAATATAAATCAAAGCATCAAAAATAAACATGAAACATGAAAACCATTCAACACATAAAACACATGTATGTCTGGTGGAAAACACCCTATAGGGACAAAAACCACCCGTTGTTGTTGTGTTGCTAAAATATTCTATTATGTCAAACAAATATATACATATAGATTGAAAAGGCTACTTTCAAATGGAGACACTTTCTCATGTGGATCTACAGGCTACCATCTGCTGAAGGCCACCACGATCAGCGATCCTTTCCCAGTTATTATTGAACTATCAATCAACTCTACATACTATGATCTCTTGGAAGCCACCATGAACAACAAGCCTCGCCCAATTAATGCTAAACTATATAACCACCATCCTATTCAAAAATTTGTTCACTTATATTGATTTCAGCAGAGCCCTCCAACTCCACTCGTTTATGTGATTCTCATATCAAAAAAACAAAACAGAATAGAACACATAAGTACTCAACATGAGCACTACAATGACATATCATCAAAATACATAGTGAAAATAAAAATATCCAATCTCTAAATACACCACAAACTGCAACACAATCTCTCCACACACTTCTAACAATCCTCACTTCACCTGCTCACTCAATACACAAAGATGACGGCTAAAACTTATTCTTCTATCTGTAGCAACATCTGCAAATTGCTTTAGAAAACATGCAATACAATTCAAATAGCTTGCACACTCTTCTCCATTCTCATACTCACTCAACACATCAAGAGAATCAACTATACTTTCATTGATCTTCCTCCAATATATAGATGAACCAAGGTGCTCAACTCAATAATTACTAAGAAATATTGAGCTCCACAAACTCAATTCATATGCTTGATTTGGTTTGGATTCAACTCATTGACTTGATCAAGCCACTCTCTCTACAACTTAATAGATATCTTCAAGTTTAACAAACTTCTAGAATCTCAATTACATTTTCCGACCATATACCAAAATGTTTCGATCAATAACATCGTCGCAACACCAAAATTAGCTTAGTTGTGCGATGAATGCAAAAAAAATTTCTTGAAAAATCTTAGTTGCATGCACAAGACTATCCGAACTTGACTAGAACTCTTCAGTCGCATGGAAAGGCCTATCTCGCCCTGAATGTATCCTTTTAGTCACTCGAATAACCCATCATCCAAGTGACTAGAGAATAGCATGATCAAAGTCAACTTTCCTCAGCTCAGAACTCTACCAAACTTCTTGGACACCTTCATGAACTCCTAAGCACACCTCCAAGCCTCTGTAACAATTTTGTAATTGATGAGATATGCCAAGAATTTCTACAAGAAGTCAGTGACATGAAAGTTCTAGTCTTCTAAACTCCTCATCAAAACCAGAACCTTCAGCTCCTCAAGCAGCATTGACCACCTAACCAAACACCTATAGCACATGCAGCAACATGTCTAACACTTATAGAAACATCTCCAACACCTTTAACAACAACATCAAGTCATAAAACTACCTCCAACATTGGTATAGGCACCTCCAACACCTATATCAACATCTACAATGCTTCCAACATACATATAAGCATATGCAACACTTGTAGTAGAAATCCAACCTCCTGCAACAACAACATATTCAACATTGTAGCAACATCATCAACCTATGACAAGACATCATACCATGCCTTGCATTCATCTCTACTCAGCCTCCAATCTCCTCCACTAAATCGAGCCAAGTTGACATCAAGGCCAACCAATAGAACCAACCAACTGAACACTACAACAACCAAACACTCATCACTCATCATTACCGAATTGACATAAGCATATGACAAGTAGCACCATGACCCTATTTACATCAATGCCAATGCTATAATTCCAACAAGATCCCCCTTTGGCATTGATCTCAACCTCAATCTTGTCTCCAATATCTAAGGTTGAACTCCATACATTGTCCAACACTGAAGCTACAACTATGAAGCTAATCGTTATCCATCCAAATTCTCTCCCCCTTTGAAATCAATGGAAAAGGCCCATACCAATAATGAAGGCAATGCCAATAATTTTTCGAATGAGAAAAGTGCTCCCCTTGTTATACTTAACAACATGCAGACGAAAACCAAGAAATATCTCTTGCAAGATAGACATGTGAAACAAGAAACTCTACGACCAACACTTGTATCCAATATCATGCAACCACTCAAACTGAACATGCTCCCCATAAGCATGTAATGAAGCTGAAAACATCTATATATTTTTATTGAAGCAACATATCCTCTTCACTGCAATAAGATTCCTTTCCAAGAGCAAGAGACTACTCCTCATGAACCATCACTCTAACTGACTTTAAGCAATGATATGCGATGAAGTACAATACATATACAATGTTTCATGAGAAAATACATGGTTGTGTCAAGTACATAGGACTAACATATGACTCTGTTTTACCAAACCTATCACCAACCAGTGACTCTAATGACCCAAAATTATATCATGCACCCAATTTAGTGGGGTTACATTAATGATATACAAAATTAGACATGACACCCATTAGAGCATACATAACTAATTTGACAAAACATAGTAGACACCATGGGACTTTCCATGAGTAATATGCCAACAAGATAGAACAATAAATGTACATGGGTCTTACATCTGCACATAAGTGTTCTCTCATCTATGCCCACCTAATACAATAACATAAAATGAGTACATGGCATCAATGAACAAAAATATATGCTTCATGTAGCAGCAGAAATAATAATGCAATACATGGCATGTACATAAAACGTAAGACCTCCATGAGAAATGACATAAGCTATCGATATGAAACAACCTCAATAGAAGTACTATCGAAACCATATGCTAGTCAATGCCCACTCAACACCTTGACCATCACCATCCCAACCATGAAGGTCTTGTAGCAAGATCATGATAACCACTAGCAACCATTATGATCCACATAGGCATCAACAACAAAATCAACTGACAACAATAACATAACAATATGAGGCTCCTCAACCAAAAGTATATTATGACATCAACTCAAACCATGAGCAATACATCAATAGGCAACAACAACAACAATAGGAGCATATGAACCAATAGAGGCAACCTCTCCTATATCTCCAATTTATAGCCAAGTAAATAATGTTTCTAAGAAATACTAGGAAGCAACAAAAATAACATAAGATTTGACAATGCTGTACCAATGATGCAAAAGAATTCACCCAAGGGAATATCATTGTAAATAGTAGACATAGGGGGTCATGTATTTTTAGGAAATAGTTTTCCTAAGTCTCAAGTTAATGTAATTTAGGCCTTTTAGTGATTTAATTAGATAAGAGAGGATGTGGACCATCGAGCTGAATAAAGGGACAAATCTGTTTTAAAACAGAGAAAATGATGGAATGGATAAGTCTCTAGAAGACTTAATTAAATGTAAGCTACATATGTATGCATGTAGCGAGCTTTAAGGCTTTAGTTGAGTGATTTGAGGAAAGGATGGGATCAGGTCCTTCATAGTAATCCAATCCAAAGTTTCCATATAAACATATGTAAGCCTATGGGTAGAAGGAAGAGGCCACAAATGTTGAGAATCAGGCCTGTGTGAGACCGAGGTGTCTCAAATGCAATGTTTGTTTTTACATTAATATATATACAGAGTTATTCTTGACTATGTCAGATTGTGTGAATGCATGAAACTATATTGAATGATTGAGTTACATATAAATGGAGAATTCATAGGTTCTGTAACTATGATTGTAGGGAGAATTCAGGTGAAGAACACGCAGAGGGAGGAGATTGATTCAAAAGAATCGTAATGGGTCATCAAGTCCAATCGAAACAACAGAGAAAAGCTCTGGAGAGATAGCAAGTTGAGAGTGCAAGTTTAAGCTCAGAAGAGATAATATGCAGCGAAACAACAAATGTCCATAACACTTTGAAGAAACCAGATACATAAGAACCATTGAAAACAGTGTAAAACCCAAATGTAAGGAAGAACAGAAGAAGTGAAGTTCGACACTGAGCAATTGTTAGATCTCATAGATCAACAACTGAGATTTGTTCGCATCGACGGAAACCCTTTTAGAGCTATCAGAACGGAGCCTTGGCCAATTGCGATGAGCGATCACGATTGATTGTGGATGTTGGATTGGGACTAGATCTATGGTCCAGATCTAATCACATATCGGTAAGTCAAGAGACCAGCAGACAGGGGTAGTGACGAGCGATATAGTGATCCGTTGATAGCGATAAAGTGCTAATCGGTGATCAATGATCGCATTAATTGGAGTTCAGAGGAGGAACTATGCAGTGGTGGACCCAACGATATATAGATTCAGGTATATATATATTAAAATCTGGAATATATGTGCGGAGTGGGCTTATGTTCCCGTATTTCTTATAATTCCGATAATATGAATGGGCAGTGCCTCTGATAGTCACATATCAGAAGATAAAGGAGTGATGAGGTATATGCATATGTTCCGTGATAGGAGTGAACACTGATAGCGATCAAGGTAGCCTTAAAAGACGTGTAGAGACCGTACTAAAGGTGGAAGGTATGTTTGCGGACATTTTCTTTGTTAATGGGTTTTATAAAAAAAGGTGTTGATAAGCATTTATGTGATAGACATATATATTAACCAAGGAAGTGAAATGCGAAAGCTATATATATGCAATAAAGGGTTATTGAAGGTTGTGAAGGGTGTTAAGAGCATTGATAAGAAGGATTATTGAAAGGACTTTAATCCAAGTCATAACCAAAGGTTTGAGGCTTCCTATAATCCCGATAAGAGGTTTCAGGTGGGGTGATTTGATCTGATACGAAGGAACTTATAAAGGGCCTTGACCATTTTATGATGAAGATTTGACTCCATTGAAGAGTCAAGTACCTAGGATAGTTGTGTTATGCAGATTCTTGCATACTGTCGGTACATGCTGGGTAACCCTGGCATCATTTTGCTAAGTATGGTTAAATGCCGGGGACCCGTGCATCATTAGTGGTATCAGAGAGGGAAAATATTTCAGCAAAAGGGAGTTTACACACAGGAAAAGGTAATGTGTTGAATGATAAAGACTACAATGGGAGATTGTAGAAGTTCTAGCAGAGGCTTGGAATAGAAGGAACAGAGGATTCCTTGAAGGAAAGAGAAAGAAAGATTACTTAATGCAAGTTCTGAAGGAAAGAGGACTTGAGGGACAAAACAGAGGACAATCCATTCAAAGTGCAGAAGAATGGGTGAAACAAGATCATGTTGAGATCTGAAGGTGAGGTAATGTGTTCTATTTTAAATTGAGAATGCATGTTTTTATATATTAATGCACAGGTGAAATCAAGAGAAGTTTTGAGAGGAGAACTAGATGCGTTCTTGAAGACAGAGTAAGGAAGACACTTTGAAGAAGAAGTGGCAGTGAACCTGAAGAATCCAACAAGAGATTGGACAGAGAGGACAACTGAAGTGTTCTCAAGAGAGAGTGAGAGATTGCAGAAGCCTAGAAGGAGCAAAGGTGTTGCTAAAGAAGAGGTTCCAGACAGAGGACCTATGCTTACAAAAAGAGTGAGTGAGGAGAGCTTAGTGAGATAAGATTGCAGATAAGAGGACTAGCTGTATCAGAGGCTTGTTGCAAATAAGTGAGAAGCTCATGAAGATAGAGGAGAAGAAGATGACTACTGATAGTCATAGCAAAGGTTCAGAGAGAAGCCACAACAAAAGATATGAGAAGAAAGATGCCAAGATAAATGGCATGAGAATGAGTCAAGAAGAAATTGACAAAGAGGTTGCTGAATTAAAAGAACAAGTCAATGCATTAAGGAGAATCCTTGAGGAAAGCGAGAGACAAGGTTGGGTCTTGAGGAAGAAGCCAATGGAATGGAATGAGATGTAGAGAAGGCTACAACAAATGCAAGTAAGGTAGTTGAAGGAAAAAATCAAGGAAGTTGAGTTAGAAATCGAAGAATCCATTTGTGAACCAAAATAAGGTGAAATTCTGGGAGAAAGTGAAGATGAAGACTTGAATACTAAAACTTCAAGTGAGGCCAAGGAGTCTAATGACATTAAATTTGACAATTTGTGTATGTATGCAAGTGAAACATGTAAAGAAGGACAATTGGTTGATCTTGTCATGAAGGAGGAAGAAGACCAGCAGAATCTAAATTCAGTTCTGGAAAAGGATGAGATAGATAGATCCCAGATACAAATGGAGAAAGATGTCAAGCAACCAAGTGAAGGGCTTGAGGAGATTGAAGAAGAGAGTATCAAATAATTTCTGAATCATATGAATGGTTTAGAACAACAAGGAGAGATGATGGCTGAAGCATCAAGTGGGACCATAGGGTCTTATATTTTTAAAACTGATAGTTTGTATATGATGGCAGATATTGCAGGAGAAAAGCAGCCATTTGAAGATATCTTCAGAGGTGATGAAGATCTAGAAGCAAAAGGTGACAAAGAAAACCTTTTAGAAAAGAAGAAATTTGACTGCATATAAAAGAAAAAGTCTATGGATGAGTCTATAGAAGCTGCCATGGAGATGAGGAATCAGAATCTTATTCTGATGAGGAATCAAGGAATACTAACTCAGAAAGGTAATCAAATAAGTTTGACTAATGTTTTTGATAAAAAGAAAATGCAGGAGAATGTTAATGAAAATGGTGATACAAGGATAACTCTGGGAGAAGAGTTACAGAGGGACAGCAAGGCAAAATGTATTGAAGAAGAAGAAACTATGTTAGTGTTGAAGCCCTGAAAATCAGGTCTACAACAAGGTGGATACCCACCCGGTCTGGACCTTGGTTGGCAGCTCCTTTTCCGTTTGGTATAGTGGGTCTGACTAGGGATATGGGACTAGTTTCCCAATTTATGTGTGTGTGTGTGAAGAATTGATATTTCCTTTCTAAAAGTTCCAAAGTGAGATCCTCTAATTCTAACTCTAATATAATGATATGTAATTGTATTCTAATAAACAGAAATATCTAAATCTACACTAACCCGAGGTGTAATCCTTCCGTTATGCAATCTAAAAAGATTTCAGATAACAATCGGTAATAAAGATCATTCGACTGTTATGAGAAAAGAATTCAATACAGATAAACCACTTTGTATAAGAAGTTAGATGAAACAGTTGTGAAAAACATATCACATAATAAGCTACTCATACATTAAGCATAAATAAACAGCTATCACCGTACAAAAGTGCCAAATGATAACTCAGGCATTCACGCATCAATATATAAACAACTGAACATGAATGTCACTTTAACACAGAGGCACAAATAGTTAAGAGATAAAAGTGCCATTTATAACTAGTTCTACTCATGAGCTGCAAGCGATAATGATTTATCTCTTCTTAATCCAACATCCACTAAGAGTACAGAAGTGCAACATCAGTAGCAGATATTAAATGTAGATATCAATAAATCTTGTTCCATTCATTCATTAAAACCTCCTCGGAGGGTGCAAAAGTGCATGTTCTGAGGACACGTTTTTGATAAATTTCTGAACCCTTCTCTAAATGCATGAGAAGGGTTTAAATACTACTAACTAAATCTAAAAATAACTTATTACAAAAATGTAGGATACAGTTTAAATGACCATCCTTTTTCTAGGCAAAAATAAAGAAAAATTAATACTAATATTGAATCTAAAAACTAACAACTAACTACTTCTGTATCTGATCCTTGAAATTGCAAGAACTCAACATTTGTTTGAGTAGGATCGGCTGGCTGACTTCAAACTTCAACTGTCCTGTGAAAACAGAATCGACAAGAGCTGGCACCATCTTTTCGGTAGAATTAATGATGCATTTGAGAGTCATACACTGGCTGTGTGGTTTTACCAAATATGCCCAGTAAGTATCCCAGTTCAACTTAGTTAATCTTTTGATTGATTCTTCCTTTCTTGAACCTTCTGTCACCAGTTTTTCTGCAATTGCTATACATATGTACATACCATTTTGAAGATATTCGGACAATTGCTACTGGTTTTGGGATTCAGGTTTTACTGTTTTACCTCTAGCGTTCTTTTTCTGAATTTTTGGGCTTATAGGTAACTGAGCAATTAGAGGCCTTCCATTTCAAGAAGTTTTACCCAACGATGCGCGATTAGCACTAGGCGCTAATCGCGCATCAGAAACTGCCTCCATTTCTTGATTCGGGCTTCCTTGGTGCAATTTTCGCCTCTTGTGCGCTTTCTTTTAGTGGATGTAAAGCTCAAATTTTGTGAAAATAATAATTCCATAAGTTCTTGACCCAGAGTCTTACATTGTCTATTTTTAATGTTAGCGCTATCCAGTACCCATTTAACCATATCTGTGTAGGGGAAAATTTTGGGCCTTGCCGCTATCCGGTGCAAGAATGAACAAGCTAAATCTGCAACTGATGCTTCGGAAGACCCCTGTGAACCTGCAAAAGCTGTAACCTCCATCACCTTGGGATTCTCTTCTTCAAGTAGATTATACATGCCTTCCTAAGTAGTGATACCAGCATCTCTGTTACATGTGGTGTCTGTATACAAGGGTGTCATTTCTTTGTCTTCAGAGCTCGGAGCTTTGCCTTTCTTCCCAAAGATATCCTATGTACTGCTTTGTATAGTTCTTTGTTCTTCGTTCCTGTAGTTTACAAGTGAGGTGAGAGTAATGATAAGGAAAGGTGATGGGAAAGCTTTTAAATGTCGAAGACATAAAAATTATACCACCTTACATGAATTGACTCTTTGATAAGCGCAAAAACATATTTCATTAAAAACTGGAAACTAACGCATTAAATAGCATTAAAGCGGATAACCAGGTCTCAGTCCATGGACAAAGTTTTCTTGAATAACGAGCTAGAAAGATTCACAATGAAGTAATTTTGCGATTTGCTTCGCAATATCACAGATCGTTGTATTGCATTTTTTACGATATCATTCTATCGTTCTATCACAATATCGCTTTGTCGTTCTATCGCAATATCGCAATATCGCAAGAGCATGACATATGACAATTTTCTGTTAAAGTGTTTTCTGCAAGATGCGATTTTGCGATATGCGCCATCGCATATCGGCGGTTTAAGATTTTTCAGCGTAAGCAGTCTTTGATGCATGCGATGCGATATATGTTTTTCAATATTTAGTCTCACATCGTGATCTCGTGATCTTAGAATTTGGCTTGTAAGGAGGTACCCTATTATCCTTTTTGTGATGCGATTTTTCTTAAGGAATGATTTTAACTTACCTTATTGTGAAACTTAAGCTTTTTAGATTTTTTCAAGGATATTTTCCTAAGTTTATGATGGCAAGTTTTATTAAAAAGGAAATACAAGCACTAATTATTTTTTTAAATTTTTGACTAAGGGTCCCCACTTATTTAGTATTAATAATAACACTAAATAAAAAGGGGGGTTGTTGTTGGCCACAACAATTGTCGATTCAATTGGAAGAACCAGTTATCTCTGCTTTTCTTTTGAATTTTCTAAACTTCCAAAACAGAAAATTTTCCAGAAAATTAAACTTTATTATAGAAAGACAATGTGCATTATGTTTTTTTCTATCAATGATATTTTGTTTATTCTATTTTCAACTTTGATTATTTACTCCCTCAAGCTAGTCCTTGTATTTACATAAGCCATTACTTGGTTTATAAAAATAAAATTAAAGTCTTCTTTGTAAATTAGTTTTGAATATGCTCATTTGTCGTAGGTAGAGTGTTACCTGTTACCCAGCAATGATCCTGTATCCTACTTAGAGAAATATACAATTTTCAAAGAGAAATCCATATCCACACTTTTTACTTTCATTTTATTTTTTACCCTTAAAGAACAATGTCTTAGTTTGATAGCCAATTTATGACACAGTCATTGACTTGATTTATAAATTTGCTGAACAAGCTGGCTTGTGATGAGACCCCTTGTCTTTTGATTGCAACAATTTTGAGTCATTGCCCTGTTGTGGTATGCAGTATGGAAAAGTCAGCAAGCTATAATATCTATGATCATGATAAGCCGGCTCGTGATGAGACCTCTTACTCTTTAAGTTAAAGTGTATCATTCGATCATTCTTTGAGCATCGTAGTTTCCTAGGTGGGGAGGAAGTCATTGTTTCCTTAAGATAGCTCTGGACAACAATGGTAGAGTTTTTGGAAAGAGATTTTATACAGAGAATCTTCATTTTGTCATTGATACCTTTCATTAGACTGATATAAACAATTTCCCGCTAAAGGTCATTTTTTATCAAAATTTACAAAGTTGAAACTAGTATCATTTCTAGGTCTAGATTCTTTAACTGTATCTTTCAATAATAACGATAAGTTTTCTAAAAGAATTCTATTTATACAAGTGAAAAAGCAAAATCTAAAAGAGGATTTGTGTCTTTTTCATGAATTCCAAATGTAACCATTTACAACCGGTTTTATTATGGAAATAAACTAATCTACAAACTAGAAGAAAGATCTCCTATGGAAAATATTTCTTTAGGATATGTCCATTAAAAGGTAAAGAATCTCTTTTTCCTGTGAAATCCTATAACATAAAAGTGGACCGACCTATTAGTTCTATGATTTGAAAAGGGCCAAGCCACATTCGTTGAAATTTTGTATGTTTCCCTTTTTCCTCATGAGCCTTGTCCCATTTTAAAACTAGATCTCCCATCTGAAAATCTTTTCTGGATATCACATTTGAATCAAAAGAGACTTTTACTAATGCTTGATGATGAACATGAGTTATTTTGGCCCGTTCTCATTGTTCCTCTAACTTAATTTTTCCAACTACCTTAGTTGTAAGGAAGAAGTTGGTGCTTCATCAATATATTGAACTAAGGCTAAAGAGGGAAGTGCTAAATGAGTCGGAAGAACCACTTATTTCCCATAAACTAAATTAAAGGGAGGAGTTCCGATAGAGGCTTTCTGCATTATTCGATCTGCCCATAAGGCATATATTAAAGACTTGTGCCAATTTTTATGATTTTGGTCAATGGTTCGCTTAATAATTTTGATTAAAATTTTTATTTGTAGATTCAACTAATCCATTCCCCTGTGGATAGTAATTGGCGGAGTATTTAAGCTTAAAACCCCTTTTGAGTGCAAATTCAGTCATTGCATTACCAGAAAAATATGATGCATTGTCAAACATTAAAGTAGAAGGCAACCCAAACCTGGTGATTATGAACTGGTCTATGAACTCGGTGATATGTTCAGAATTAGCCGTCTTGAGTGGAACTGCTTCTACCCATTTAGTAAAGTAATCTGTTGCTATAAGGATATATCTATGCTGTTTAGAAGAGTGAGGAATGATCTCACCTTTTATGTCCAATCCCCATTAATCGAAAGGCTACTCAATGTTGACCGGTTGTAGTGGCAAGGATGGTTTCTTTTGTCTCTCGGTAGCGGTTTGACAAACTTGACATTTTTTCACATAGTTATGTGAGTCTTTCAATAATGTGGGCCAGTAATAGCCTGCGCGTAAGATTTTATGTGCAGTAGCGTCTCCACCATAGTGTCTGCCTGCTGGTCCATCATGGAGTTCCTGCAAGACTTTTTCAGCTTCAGATTTCTCAAGACATCTGAGGAGAATAGAATCATAATTTATTCTAAAAAGAACATCGTTCACGAGTTGATATTGTTTGGCTTTTAGTCTTAGAGCTCTTTTCTTGGTATGATCGAGGTTTGAAGGAACATATCCATTCTTTAAATAATAAATGATATCAGCGTATAATGACTCAAAATTGTTTAGGCTTAACTCGTACATTTTTATCTCTGTAGATGGAATTTCGGACATAAGCGATGCTCCGGCCAACATTTTTCAAAAGCCTTGACCTTTTACAGTACTTGCTGGTTTGATTTCTACAGCGTATTCCTGTAAGTCAGTAACCCAATTAGCTCTTTTCTCACCCACATCTTTTTGTACTAAAAGATTTCTTACCATTGGGAATGGTACTATGATTTTCGTATGGGTTTTGAGTAGAAAGGGTCTGAAATATTTAATTGCTTTGAAAACAGCGTAAGCTTGTTTCTCCACATCTGTATAATTTAACTTAGCCCCCTGTAAATTTGAACTGAAAAAAGTAATCGGGGCTTCTGCCCTTTCTTGATTTGCTTGAGTGAGTATTGCAGCATATGATTTATCAGAGGAAAATGTGTATAAAATAAAAGGATCGGAAAAATTTGGAGTTGCTAAAGATGGAGCGTTCACAATTGCTTGTTTGATCAAATTGAATGCCTCATATTCATCTTGGCCCCATTTAAAGTTTGAGTTCTTTTTAATCATCGCTTGTAAAGGAAACACGATTCTTGAAAAATCTAGAACGAATCTCTTTACAAAGTTAATCTGGCCAACAAAAGATTGCATGGCTTTCTTGTTGTGAGGTAGGGGTATTTCAGAAATCTCCTTGATTCTGTCAAGATCAATGTTAATTCCAGATTTTGACACTATGAATCCGAGAAGTTTTCCTTCACTTAATGCGAAAAAAGATATTTTTGGGTTAAGTGAAATTCCATACCTTTGACAACATTGGAAGATTTGTTTTAAATATCTAAGATGATTGCTTTGTTTCTTGGAATATACATTTATATCATCCAAATAGATTACCACTGATTTGTTAACTAAACCTTTGAACGCGATGTCCATGGCTCTTTGAAATGTGGCACCAGCATTGATCATACCAAATGGCATCTTTTGATATGCGTATGTGCCCCATTTAGTTCTGAATGTGATTTTCAATTGATCATCGGGATGTACCAACACTTGGTTGTACCCTGAGAATCCATCCAACATTGACATTAATTCCGATCCCACAACTGCCTATAGTATTTGCTCCATGGGAGGCAAAGGAAAATTATCCTTTTGGAAGGCTTTGTTACGATTTTGAAAGTCAATACAAATTTTGATGTCTTCGTTCTTCTTTCTAACGAGAACCATATTGGAAATCCATTTGGAGTGTCAAACGGGAAGAATTATTTTGGATTTCAACAACTTATTGAGTTTAGATTTGATCTGGTTTTCTAGGTTGGGATGGATCTTTCTCAATTTCTGTTGGACAGGTTTTTCATCGTCTATCATTGGAATAGTTTGTTCGATGATGGACGTGTCATATGTTTTGAGTTCATTATAATTCCAAGCAAAGACACTCATGTACTGTCTCAAGAGACGAATATATGCTAATTTTTCTTCAGGAGATAGACCAAGGCCTAGGTTGATATTCTGTGGTTTGGTATCAGTTCCTAGATTTACTAATTCGTAGTTCAAAGTTGAACTTTGGAGTTTTGAATTTGTAGATCTTTTAAACCAATCTTTCAAATCATAAAGGTCTTCTAACTTGACCACTGACTTAGGTATAGCATTATTAGTGCTATCTTGTTGCAATTGTTGGTCATGTTGGTCTTCATCAATTATTTGATTGGTGTAGGATCCTTCAGATGTGAGGAAACTCACAATATCAGGATCATCGTTAAAAATCCTCCAATTGGTAATGTTATCAGGAATCGAGGGTCTAAAAATTAATTCAATTGAAAATCGATCAGGGCTAAAATCTTCTGAAGGAATGAGATTGGAAGCTACGTTGGCTAAGAGGTCTGCACTAGCATTTTGGAGTCTGGGAATTGACGAAATATTAAATGCTATAAAGTGTTCAGTCATATCTTGAACTAAAGATTGATAATGTTTTAAATGACCTGATAAACAATGTATAGTATTACGTACCTGTCTGATTACAATTTCAGAATCTCCGAAAACTCGAAGGTATTTGACGTCTAATCTGATTGCTTTGTATAACCCTTGGACTAAAGCCTCGTATTCCACAGTATTGTTGGTGCAATCAAATTCGAGTCTACAAGTTAGCATAGTTTTATCTCCCTCTGGACTGATTAATACGCATCCTACTCCTACTCCTTCGTTAGATTTAGAACCGTCAAAAAATAACTTCCAAAATAAAGATTTATTTACATGACTATTTATAAAATTAATACATTTAGAACTATCTGTTTAAGGGAAATTTTCTGCTTGAGATAAAACAGAATGTTCTAAGTAAGGTGAAGTATGAGCATTAAAATTTCCTAGGAAAGAATCCACTGAGTAGTTGCCAATGATGTTATTGTTGTATGTTATTGGTTCATTCTCTCCTTCCAGTTTTGTTACTATGAATTTCTGATGTCTTTCTTGCTCAACTTTTATTTGATTTGGTCTACCATTGTAAGGGAGCCACATGTGCAACCAGTCAGTTGCAAAGTATCCATGAAGTTTTTCTGACCAATCTCTGCTAAGAATTAAGCCATAAAATTCTGGAATATAAGCAACTAAAATGTCGATAACTTGACATACCTTTGGGTTGGATGACAGCCTTATGGTAACCTGATTTAATTCGCCAACCACTTCGACTTGCAATCGATCTAGCTGAACTATGCGCACAACAATTTTTTGTGGTTGAACGTTCAATTTTGCACATATTGACTTTGGTAAAATATTCGATGAAGCTCTAGAATCTACTAAGCAATTATGCAAATTTTTATTGAAAATTTCATAAGTAAGAAGAAATGGGGGAGTATGAGATCTCGATCTTCCTCCAATTAGGGCGATGTCGTTTGGGTCAACTTTATTGATCACATCAGTTGGAGGTCTTCCCATGTCGTGGGAAGCTTGAGAAATTACAGCGGTGGGCAAAGGTGCAACTGGTACAGGACGTAACTCTTTCAAGAGTATCTTTTGCTGGTGTTTTAACTTGCTCAATTCGTAAAAAGTGATGTTGGCCCTAGTCTTTTTCATGTCTTCTATGATATTATACTCCATTTCATCTGAAACAATTAGTGTTTTAGATGGAGTTGATGAATCTATTTGGACTAGGCGGGTTTGAGTTGCTTTAGGTGTCGTTTTCTTGGTTGCGACTTTATCCTTAGTCATCGAGCTTGCGCTCTTTGGCTTAAGGGTAGGTTGAGGAGGATCAAGTTGATTTCTACTTCGAGTGCTAACCGGGGATGCCTCTTGATCCTCTTCATCTGGGAGGATGAAATCCCACATACCTTGTAACTCTACAACTTCCTCTTCATTGGTATGTTCTTCGGTAGCAATTTCCTCTTCGTCTTCTTCTTATTTAGCACTTGTATAGCATTTGGGGGCTTTGAATCAATTGGTGGGTTTCTTTTAAAAGGTCTGTACAACTTTTTAGAAGAAGTTTCTGCCACTTGTTTCTTAATGTCGACCATTTTGTTAGACATGGTCTTCAAAAATTTTTGCAATCCTTCTAAATCCAATGGATCTTTCTATTGCTTTTTCTTGGGATCTTCCTTGAAAGTAACCTTCTTGGATTTTCATTCTTCTATCACATTTTTCTTTTCTAGGGCTATAATACATTTCTCTAGTGCTATTTCTTCTTTCATATTTTCTACTAAAGTTGTTTTGTTAGCCCTGTCAATGAAGATTGCTATGTTTGATGGTAAAGCAGTGATGTACCATTCACTTCGCACTTTTTCTCTAGGCTTGGAAGCAGTAGGAATTTTGTTTAACAATTTATTGAAACGTGAATTGAAATCTTTGATAGGTTCTTTTGACTCGGCCCTAAGGTTAGACAAATCGTTGATAAATGTCGTCGTAGACCTATCATCACCAAACTTGATAAGGAATTGTTCTTGGAAGATATCCCAACTAGTGATAGATCCAGATGGTAATGAAAAATACCATGATCCGGTTGTTCCTTGAAGAGTATAAGGAAAAATTTGAACGACAGCATCTTCGTTGGTAACTCCATTGAGATTAATGGATAGCATAAAGTTATTTATATGCTCTTACACTAGCATGCCTGCCTCAGGATTAAACTTAGGCAGCCATTTTTCAGGATGAGATGGTAGTTGACTCAAGGGTGCAGGCATTAGGACTGCTCGTGGGTTATTCCATGGAGATTGGGCCATCGCTGAAGTACTAATAGAGGAAAGTGCAGAAGATGAGCCCTCCGGTTGAGAAGATGAGGATATTACGACTCCAGATGATTGAGAAGGAGATGTGGAAGTACTAGTGGACTGATGGACAATGATCTGAAGTGGAGGAGTTGATGGTTGACTTCACAGTGGAGAAGTTGATATGGTTGATGATGATGAAAGTGTCTCGCTATCGGACCCTTTAGGTGATTTCCTTGCTCTCTTCCTTGTGGGTAGAGGTAATTCGGTTGGCTGAACGCCAAAATTTTCACTCTTTAATCTTGTAAGAGGATGAGCAGGGTTGTATTGTGAAGTCACACTGCCTTGTGATTTATTAGATCTTTGAGGAGATATATAAAATCACTGAAGTTTGTGAATCAGAGATTCAACTTCAAGAGGTACAATAGTAGATTGTTCTGAAATGTCAGGGTTTGTAGCAGCGGCTGTTGTTCTTATGACTTCTAGCTCTAGATTTAAAGATTCTAAATGCAATGGAGAAGTCAGGGGAGATGGTGAGGGTGATTTACTCTCATAATGGTATTTGGATTTAGACTTGCTTTCCATTCGCAGTTCGATGCCCTCCTTCTAGCGCCAAATATGTTGAAGCCCCGAAAATCGAGTCTACAACAAGGGGGATATCCACCCGGTCAGGACCTTGGTTGGCAGCTCCTTTTCCGTTTGGTATAGTGGGTCCAACTGGGGATATGGGACCAGTTTCCCAATTTATGTGCGTGTGTGAAGAATTGATATTTCCTTTCTAAAAGTTCCTAAGTGAGATGCTCTAATTCTAACTCTAATCTAATGATATGCAATTGTATTCTAATAAACAAAAATATCTAAATCTACACTAACCCAGGGTGTAATCCTTCCGTTATGCGATCTAACAAGATTTCAGATAACAATCGGTAATAAAGTTCATTCGACTGTTACGAGAAAAGAATTCAATACAGATAAACCACTTCCTATAAGAAGTTAGACGAAATAGTTGTGAAAAACATATCGCATAATAAGCTACTCATACATTAAGCATAAATAAATAGCTATCATCGTACAAAAGTGCCAAATGATAACTCAGGCATTCCCGCATCAATATATAAACAACTAAACATGAATATCACTTTAATGCAGAGGCAGAAATAGTTAAGAGATAAAATTACCATTTATAACTAGTTCCACTCATGAGCTTCAAGTGATAATGATTTATCTCTTCTTAATCCAACATCCATTAAGAGTATAGAAGTGCAACATCAGTAGCAGATATTAAATGTAGATATCAATAAATCCTGTTCCATTCATTCATCAAAACCTCCTCAGAGGGTGCAAAAGTGCATGAGAAGTTTTTTTTGATAAATTTTTGGACCCTTCTCTAAATGCATGAGAAGGGTTTAAATACTACTAAATAAATATAAAAATAACTTATTACAAAAATGTAGGATACGGTTTAAATGACCGTCCTTTTTCTAGGCAAAAAGAAAGCAAAATTAATACTAATATTGAATCTAAAAACTAACAACTAACTACTTTTGTATCTGATCCTTGAAATCGCAAGCACTCAGCATTTGTTTGAGTAGGGTTAGCTGGCTAACTTCAGACTTCAATTGTCCTGTGAAAATGGAATCGGCAAGAGCTAGCGCCATCCTTTCGGCAGAATTGATGATGCATTTGAGAGTCATACACTGGCTGCGTAGTTTTACCAAATATGCCCAGTAAGCATCCCAGTTCAACTTAGTTAATCTTTTGATTGATTTTTCCTTTTCTTGAGCCTTCTGTCTCCAGTCTGTCTGCAATTTCTATACATATGTACATACCATTTTGAAGATATTTCGGACAATTGCTACTAGTTTTGGGATTCAGGTTTTACTTTTTTACCTCTAGCATTCTTTTTCTGAATTTCTGGGCTTACAGGTAACTAAGCAATTAGAGGCTTTCCATTTCAAGAAGTTTTACCCAGCAATGTGCGCTAATCGTGCATTGGAAACTGCCTCCATTTCTTGATCCGGGCTTCCTTTGTGCGATTTTTGCCTCTTGTGTGCTTTCTTGTAGTGGATGTAAAGCTCAAATTTTGTGATAATAATAATTTTGTAAGTTCTTGACCCGGAGTCTTACATTGTTTATTTTTAATGTTAGCGCTATCCAGTACCCATTTAACCATATCTGTGTAGGGGGGATTTTGGGCCTTGCCGCTATCCGGTGCAAGAATGAACAAGCTAAATCTGCAACTGATGCTTCGGAAGACCCCTGTGAACCTACAGAAGCCGTAACCTCCATCACCTTGGGATTCTCTTCTTCAAGTAGATTATACATGCCTTCCCAACTAGTGATACCAGTGTCTTTGTTATAGGCGGTGTCTGTATACAAGGGTGTCATTTCTTTGTCTTCAGATCTCAGAGCTTTGCCTTTCTTCCCCATGATACCCTGTGTACTGCTTTGTATAGTTCTTTGTTCTTCATTCCTACAGTTTACAAGTGAGGTGAGAGTAATGATAAGGAAAGGTGATGGGAAAGCTTTTAAATGCTGAAGACATAAAAATTATACCACCTTACATGAACTAACTCTTTGATAAGCGCAAAACCATATTTCATTAACAACTAGCAACTAACTCATTAATTAGCATTAAAGCGGATAACCAGGTCTCGATTCATGGAAAAAGTTTTCTTGGATAACACGCTAGAAAGATTTGTGACGATGCGATTTTGCGATTTGCTTCACAATATTGCAGATCGCTGTATCACTTTTTTTACAATATCATTCCATCGTTCTATCACAATATCGCTCTGTCATTCTATCACAATATCACAATATCGCAAGAGCATGACATATGACAATTTTCTGTCAAAGTGTTTTCTACGAGATGCAATTTTGTGATATGTGCCATCACATATCAGCGGTTTAAGATTTTTCAGCGTAAGCGGTCTTTAATGCATGCGATATGATATATGTTTTTCAATATGTAGTCTTGCATCGTGATCTTGTGATCTTAGAATTTGGCTTGTAAGGAGGTATCCTATTATCCTTTTTGCAATGCAATTTTTCTTAAGGAATGATTTTAACTTACCTTATCATGAAACTTGATGCTTTTCAGATTTTTTCAAGGATATTTTCCTAAGTTTATGATGTCAAGTTTTATTAAAAAGGAAATACAAGCACTAATTAATTTTTTAAATTTTTGACTAAGGGTCCCCAGTTATTTAGTATTAATAATAACACTAAATAAAAAGGGGGGTTGTTGCTAGCCACAACAGTTAGCTGAAAACATAGTAAATGATCACCAATTCATCATGATGATAGGCACAATGGAAATGGCCATGAAAGCTTTTGAGACAGTCAGTGAAGAAGAAGAACATCTACTGAAAGATGTTAAGGAAGAAGAAGTCTATGGGAAAGACTTAGCAAAAGGAGAAAGGACATCTGATGATCTATCCATAACAAAGGAAGGTATGGAGAATTGTGTAAAATTTCCAAAATCTACTCCAATTGAAGTTATTGAGTTATATAGAATATTAGATTTTCAAAGAAGGGAGTTGGAAAAACAGAGAATGGATGTTCAAGATAGACTATTGAAAATGGAAAACAAAAGAATTGTCATGAATGAAAGTCACAAGAGAAAGGAAGTGATAATGAGAATTCAATAGATTTACACTGCAAAAGAAGGAGTTCACTATAGTGGACAAAAACAGAGAGATATGATTGAAGAAGATGGTATGAAAGAGAGAGTAATGGACAATCTCACAAACTTGGTGGAGACTTCAAATCAGCATACTGATGTGCTGACAAGGAGGAAAAAACAGTGCAACAAACTAAATTGCTGCCAAAGGAAAACAAGGCACAATAGCCTTGTGTTTTTAATTCTAACAAGTGTTTTGTGAGTGCAGGGTTTGTTGCAAATGCTAGAGGAGATTTGGCATAGCTAAGCCACTTAAATATGGAAGAAGGAGATTCTGTGGAAGAAATCAATTCATGGAATAGAGAAATTAATTTGCTGGAGAAAGTGCTTAATATTCATGATTCAATCATGAAAGTGGGTAAGGATGATAGGGAAGCAAGAAAAACAAGAAAACCAAAAGTTGGAGCAAGAAAAATAGAAGTCAACAAAGCAACCAAGGGAAAAGTTGAAGTAAGTAAAGAAAACCAGCAACAAATTGAAGAACTAATGGACAACAACAACCTAAAACAAAAAGAAGGAGGAATAAATATGAAGCAGAATATGGACCAATCCAAAGATGTATTGTGGGCAAAGATTGAAGAAATGTGGGAGCTAATGATTAAGCAGTTCAAATGGAGGAAAATGGTAGCAACAGGAAGCAAGATCAATCAGAACTTGAATCTGATTGACAAGAAGAAGAAAATGCAGCAAAAGACAACAAAAGTGCAGCAGCAACAAGGGAACAAAACATGTGGACAGTTGCAGAACAAAGTGTGGGATCCAGGAAGACAAAGATCAGAAGACACATGATCAGGAGATCATGAATACTTTCTACTTTGGGAGTCTGATGCAGGAGCATTCACCCAAGGGAAAATCATTGTAAATAATAGACATAGGGGGTCATGTATTTTTAGGAAATAGTTTTCCTAAGTCTCAAGTTAATGTAATTTAGTCCTTTTAGTGATCTAATTAGATAAGAGAGGATGTCGACCATCGAGCTGAATAAAGGGACAAATCTGTTTTAAAATGGAGAAAAAGATGGAATGGATAAGTCTCTAAAAGACTTAATTAAATGTAATCTACATATGCATGCATGTAGCAAGCTTTAAGGCTTTAGTTGAGTGATTTGAGGAAAGGATGGGATCAGGTCCTTCATATTAATCCAATCCAAAGTTTTCATATAAACATATGTAAGGCTACAGGCAGAAGGAAGAGGCCACGAATGTTGAGAATCAGGCCTATGTGAGACCAAGGTGTCTCGAATTTAATCTTTGTTTTTACATTAATATATATACAGAGTTATTCCTAACTATGTCAGACTGTGTGAATGCATGAAACTATATTGAATGATTGAGTTACATATAAATGAAGAATTTGTAGGTTCTGTAACTATAATTGCAGGCAGAATTTGGGTGAAGAACATGCAGAGGGAGGAGATTGATTAAGAAGAATCGTAATGGGTCATTGAGTCCAATTGAAAAAACCAAGCGAAGCTATGGAGAGATAGAAAGTTGAGAGTGCAAGTTTAAGCTTAGAAGAGATAATGCGCAGTGAAATAGCAAAAGATCCATAACAATTTGAAGAAACCAGATACATAGGAACCATTGAAAACAACGTAAAACCCAAGTGTAAGGAAGAACAGAAGAAGTGAAGTTCGACGCTGAGCAACTGTTAGATCTCATAGATCAATGGATGAGATTTTCTTGCATCGGCGACAACCCTTTTAGAGCTATCGGAACCAAGCCTTGGCTAGTTACGATGAGCGATCGTGATTGATTGTGGATGTTGGATCGAGACCATATCTATGGTCCAGATCTAATCGAAGATTGGTAAGTCAAGAGACCAGTAGACAGGGGTAGCGACGAGCGTTATAGTGATCCACCGATAGTGATAAAGTGTTAATTAGTGTTTTTGAGAATAATTTTGGAAAAATCACATAATAAACCATTTCTCGACACGTTTCGAACCAACCAGTGTGGTTCATCATCAAGACAAGTTGAAGATCCAATCTGAGCGACGAGTTAAATAGGGACAACAGGCCATTCCAACAGCTAAATTTGACTGAGCAACGGTTAAACAGGACCTCTAACAGTGATGCATGCCCAGGTCCAAGGTGAGGGACCTAAATTTTAATTAATTATTCTATTAATTTCTTTAATTATAATATTATTTGCATTATATTATTTGTTAATGTTAAAATTATTATTACTAAAGTAATTATTTACCATCATATAATATTAATATTAATAATAAATATTATAATTAAATTATAATGGTAAATATTATTATTATATTATTTTATTAGTGATTGATGATCGCATTAATTGGAGTTCGGAGGAGGAACTATGCAATGGTGGACCTGAAAATATAGAGATTCGGGTCTATATATATTAAAATCTTGAATATATGTGCGGAGTGGGCTTATATTCCCGTATTTATTATAATTCCAATAATGTGAATGGTAAGGGTTTCTGATAGTCGCATATTGGAAGATAAAGGAGTGATGAGGTATATACATATGTACCATGATAGGAGTGAACACCGATAGCGATCAAGGTAGCCTCGAAAGATGTGCAGAGATCATATTCAAGGCGGAAGGTATGTTTGCAAACATTTTCTTTGTTAATGGGTTTTATGAAAAAATGCGCTAATACACATTTATGCGATAGACATATATATTAAGGATTAATGAAAGAAATTTAATCCAAGTCATAACCAAAGGGTTGAGGCTTCATATAATCCCAATAGGAGGTTTCAGGTGGGGTGATTGGTTCCGATACAAAGGAACTTATAAACGGCCTTGACCATTTTATGTATGAAGATTTGACTCCATTGAAGAGTCAAATACCTACGATAGTGTGGTTATATGCTGGGTAACCCTAGTATCATTTTGCTAAGTATGGTTATATGCCGGGGACCCGTGCATCAACCAATAACAACATAAACGCATCATATCATCATCAAAGGTGAACAACATATCATCAATAAGCCATGAGAAAAAAAAAGTGAGTAGCAAAACTTCATAATATATTAGCAACAACAAACATAAGATCTAGTAATAAAGTATTGTGAGCAGCACATAATTTCAAACTCTCCATAAATGCACAATAGCTCATCATCAACATATACCAAAACATCATGAGTACTCCTCCTAACTTGAAAACTCCTCTAAATGAGGAGAAGAACCTCATAAAGAATAGGGAGGAGGCAACTACATTAGGCAGAGCAACCATACAAACATATGCAGAAACCAGCCTAGTCAAAAGGCAAAGGTTAAATCATGCTTCGGAGCAAGAATTCACAGAAGAAACAGTGGGGACCACCAGCACAGAGAAAGAAAGAAGCAGGCCTGCCACTCCTTCTGGGGGCACACCAGAACCTTCCACATCTCATACTCAGATGTTGGAAGGGAAACAGAGTGTTGAAGTGTCCTCACTTAGGATGCCAACAAACAAAGATCAAGATATGAGAAAAAGGTACAAGGACATCAAAGCCAGGAATGAGAGGCTAAAATCCCAGACTTATGCACAGTACCTCAAGATGGCACCTACCAACCAACCAAGGGTGATGTCAGCCTATGATGTGAAAGAAGGAAAAATGTAAATGACATTCATGAAGCCTACCACACAACAACCAAGATCAGCAACTGACTTCCAGAAGCTAAACTTTGAAGCACTGGCAAAGGACATACATCCTATTGACTAGATCGAGTTGCATAAACAAGCCGGGGAGATTATTTACTCCACCTTGACAGGGAAAACCATTGCAGCCCACCAACTGTATAACTCCCTAAATAATATATCAGCTCAGATCCAATTGGATAAGGCCTCTTCACAGGTAAAAGACACTAGAATCAAGTCCTTAGAGGACTTAATCATTGAATTGGGACATGATCCCAGAGATGTGAAGGCCATTGAAAAATTGATCAAGAAGAAGAATGATGACATAGCTTCTTTGAAGAAGCATCTCAAAATTCCACCATTGCATCATCCACAAACAGCAAAAGTGCTGGAAACCCAAAAAGGACAAGAAGAGCTTATGGACTTGGTCCTAAAGCTAAATGACCAATTGAAAGAAACAAAGAAATATTTGGACACATCGATTCAGTCCAAATAGGGTGAATTGGCCACCACTTCCACAACTGCCATTCCGACAGTAACAACTACAGTTCCCTCAACACTAGCAGCATCCTTGGCACCAACAGCTCCACCTGTCATAGCACTGCCAGTCACAACTGAGTCTACAATAGTAGGTACCTCAACATAAAAGATAACAGAGTTAGTGAAAGCCATGGAGGAAATGTCCATTTAGGCAATAGAGCTTAAGAGACTTAAGGAGAAAGTGGCAAGCCTAGAAACTGACTGCAAGCTTGCCCAAATATAGCCGAAAGAAGAAGCACAGAAAGCCCTAAGGATGGGTGAGAAGATTAAGGTCCTAGAGAAGGATCTAACTTTACAAAAGCCACTAGGACAGACTAAGGAAATGCTCTGGTCCAATATCATTGACTCTGTCAATGATATCTGGCCATCAATTCAAGTAATATTCGAGCAAACAGAACTAGTGAAAGTGGCCACCAAAGCAATTCAAAAGATAAAGGGAGACCTAGGAGACCAACCTAAGGATGCTAATCGACTCATCCATTTCTTAAATAGCAACAACATGCATGAACTATATGATCTTGGTGTGGAGGACATCATTGAAATAAAAAAGGTTCATTCCAGAAGAAACCTTATACTTAAACTAAAGGGAAAATGCCATAACATGCAGGTTGGCATTGACAAATTCATGGCAAAGTTTCAAATTTTGAGGGATAAAGTCCTTTCCAGTCCCATGGTAATAAATGAAAAACTTATGAACCAATTGGACTATGTTGACAGATTAAAGAAATTCTCCAAGGAACAAGCAAGCACTTTAGGAGTCAAAGCATTGCCAACAGGGAAAGCATTATATGATACTTTAGAAAATCTATTCTTCCCAAAGCATCAAGTGAAACATCTATTTATCACCAAGCCAGAATTTGCCAAATACACTTTGGTAGACAAGATATATAGAAGGATTCTCAAGGTAAAGTTACCTGAAGAGGAAAGATGGGAAAAAACAGATTTACTATAAGTTACCACAGTAAATCTAAATGGCAGCTAGATGAAATAGATAAACAAGGTCAAAGAGTAATAGGTTAAAGAGTATCAATAAAAGGTTAAAGACAAAGATGATTCCAACATACACATATCAACTAGCCTAAAAGGGCTCAAGTTCAACTAAAATAGGCAGCACTATCACAATAGAAGGGACAACATGATGCAGTTTTCCATTTGTCTCTATCTTCAAGCTTGAAGATATTTTAATTTCCTAGATTAATTCTCAAACTGTTATAAGATATTTTGTAATATTTTTTGTATAAATACTTCACATTTATAAGTATTTAGTGTGGATTCAAAGACATTTCTGTAGACTGGCATCTAAAATCATAGTGGTATTGTATCAAGACTGGATTAGCTTGCTAGATCATGGAATAAAGTTCAGACATTTTATAGGATTCTTGTGTAAAACAAAAATTATATAAGTATTTTCTGATGTGTATTACTGTTTTTCCTTATGTTTATTAATAATGATATGTGTTTCTATGAAATCTGAATGGTAAACTAGAAATGATACTCCAGAACTTGATTTAATGCACTCTGTCTTGACCGTTTACCTTATTAATGTTTTCTGTTAAACTATCTTAGTTAGGGAATTCTTAAATGCTCCCTTACTTCCGTAGTTTTTCCCCGTGGCCTATGTAGCAAAGAATTCTTAATTTCTCTTTACTGATGATCACCTTTTGTTCCTCACTCTGATCCCGGTCTAAGGATTCTTCATTGCCCTTTTACCCTGGTTAGAATCATTCCATCCATCAACGCTTTGAAGATTTTCCTTTTGCTTTGCTAGCATGCCCTATAAACAATCCCTTTAATGATCTCATCCAATTAAGCTATCCTTTGATGGAATCCATATCCCAATGGCTTAAAGACTTAGCTCTATCCATTTGTTCCAGGAATTCCACCACCCAACTTTCAATAAAAATCAAAATCCTCATGTACACTAAGAACTAGCCTAAAATCCCACCCAAAACAAAGTTAAATTATCAAGAAAGAGCCCTCTTTGGACTTAGGCTGGATAGAACCCGAGTCTAAAAGATTAGGTTTGTGGTTAGCTTTGATTATTCCTTCTTTTGATAACTTCTAGGGAAGACTTATGAGTGATAACACTAGCTACCTTCAGCCTTAGAGGTAAAGTAGACATTTGGTGGGAAGATGTGAAGAATGTCAAGTGTATTCATGAGGAAGATTTGCCTTGGAGTGAGTTTGAATGACTATTTAAGAAGAAGTACTTGTGAGAAAGCTACTTTGATGATAAGGAAAAGTAATTTTATGAATGGAAGATAGGTTCCATGAAAAATGATGAGTACATCAGAAAATTCTTGGAGTTGCTAAGGTATGTCCCTTATCTTATAGACAAAATGGCCAATATTCAAAGGTTCATTAGTGGATTACTGGTTACATTCAAAGACATGATCGAGTTCAATGAGCCTAGATCTTTGGAGGATTCCATTCGAAAGCTAAGACATTTCTATGAACAATTGAAGTGCAGATTTGAGATTAAGTGAGACTAGAGAGGTGATGTAAAAAAGAAAGGGAAATGGGATAAAAAGTGAGAAAGGCCATAGAGTACACATAACAAGGAGAATGTTTCACCACCTAGAAGTTCAATGCATCGTATAGAGGACATGGACATTGGCTTCAGGAGCAGAGTAAGGAGCCCATGCATTGTTGGACTTGTGGCAGAGACCACCTTAGGAGAGATTGTTCACGGCATCAGAGTAGTAGACCTCAGATTTACATTGCATAGGAGGCGAAGATTGTTGGGGATGTAGGCCAAAGCATTCCTTGTATCTATGTAGCCATGGAAAACAAGCAGGCCGAGAATCAAGAATATATCATTGAGATGGATGGTGAGCTCTATGATCAAGTTATTTCTATTTTGATTGACCCTGGATCTAATTATATTTGTGTTAGTCCTCACTTGGTGGATAAGTGTGGTTTGAGTAAGGAATTGCATGAAGAGTCTTGGTTAGTGTTGTTGGGTACAACTACGAAGAAGTGAGTTCATAATTGGGTAAGATCTTGCACATTTGACTTGAATGGTTTGCCTACTGCAACACATTTGAATTTTTACTATTGGGTTGATACAATATGTTATTGGGCAGGGATTAACTGTATTTACATAGAACCAACGTTGAATGTTATGCCAAAGCTATTGAGTGTGTTGATGATAATGGAGAAACAAGAGTCTTGCAGGGTAAGAAGAAATCCACATTAGTTAGGATGGTGACGTCTACGCAAGAAAAGTGTAGCCACATGAAAGGGTGTAAGATATTTGCAGTACAAATTTATAGTGATAAGGTAAGGAGGTTGCAGATGCAGATGTGTTGAACAAGTACTTGGCTTTACAAAATTTTAGGGATGTATTTCTGAGGAAATTACAGAGTTGCCACCTCATAGGGAGGTAGAATTTTCTATTGAGTTAGTGCTAGGGGCAGCTCCAACATCGAAAACACCTTACATGATAAGCAGCCTTCAGTTGGTTGAGTTAAAGTTGCAGCTGAAGGAGATGTTGGAAAAGGGATACATTAGGCCAAGTGTATCACCTTGGGGCGCACCGGTCTTGTTTGTGAAGAAGAAAGATGGTACCCTCAAATTATTCATTGATTACAGAAGTTGAACAAAGTGACTATCAAGAACAGGTACCCTTTGTCAAGGATTAATGACTTGTTCGATCAGCTGAAGGGAGAAACAATGTTCTCGAAGATTGACTTGAGATCCAAATACCATCAGCTATGTATCAAAAAAGAGGACATTTACAAGACTGCATTCAGGACCAGGTATGAGCATTATGAATTTGTTGTTGTTCCATTTGGCTTAACTAATGCTCCAACTACATTGATGTGTTTGATGAATAGTGTGTTGCATCCATATTTGGATAAGTTTGTTATTGTGTTCATTGATAATATGCTGGTATATTGTAAGAATGAGGAAGAGCATGCCGAGCACTTAACTGTAGTCTTGAGGTTGTTGAGAGAGCATCAGTGGTATTCTAAGCTCAACAAATGCAACTTCTTTCATAGTGAGGTACACTACTTGGGACATGTTGTTTCCCAGGAAGGTATTGCAGTAGATCCATAGAAGGTAAGGGCCATCATGGAGTGGGTAGCTCCTAAGAGTGTGGATGAGGTGAGATCTTTCATGGGTCTAGCAGGCTATTATAGGAGGCTCATCAGGAACCTGTCACAGATTGCTTATCCCATTACATCATTGCAAAGAAAAGGTAAGAAGTTCAAATGGATTGAGTGTGAGGCTAGCTTTGAGAAGCTTAAGCAGTTGTTAACACATGCACGAGTACTACAAATTGCATATCCAGATAAAGAGTTTGTGGTATGTACAAATGCTTGCAAGAGAGGGCTTGGTGGAGTCCTTATGTATGATGGAAAGGTGGTATGTTGTGAGTCTCAGAAATGAAACAAGCATGAGCGTAACTATCCCATTTATGATCTCGAGTTGGCAACAGTTATACATGTGCTGAAGATGTGGAGGAACTATCTCCTTGTAATGTGGTTTGTGCTTATGAGTGATCACATTGAGTCGAGGTATTTTTTTGACCAACCAAATTTGAATGCCATGCAGGCTAGATGGTTGACCATGATCAGTGAATTTGACTTCCAGATTAGATACATCAAATGTAAATAAAACAGAGTGGCAAATGCTCTTAGTATACGGATGGAGGTGAATCACTTGGAAGCTATGAGCTCCTATGGGGGGGAATTACATGACAAGATCTTGTGGGCAAGACAATAGGATGTCAGATATATGGAGATTGTGCATAGGTTGCAGTAAGGTACATGTATAGGTACATGTGATAGTACCAGTGATGGTACAGGTGATGGTATAGGTACATGTACAAATAGTAGTACAGGTACAGGTGATGACACAGGTACACGTACAGGTAGTGGTACAAGTACAGGTGTAAGTGCACATGACTTGGATTATTATCTTACGACAAATGGACTGGTCAGGTTTTGAGACGTGATATATGTGTTGGCTAACAGTGAGATCAAGAAGGTGATCTTTAGGGAGTTTCATGCAAAATCATATGCAAGTAACCCAAGTTACGAAAAGACACTCACAATAGTGAAGAGGTATTACAATTGGCTGAATCTGAAGAGGGATGTAGTAGATTTTATGGTGAGATGTTTCAATTGTCAACGAGTGAAGGCAGAGTGTAAACATCTAGGTGGACTGCTACATCCAATCACAATTCTGGAGTGGAAATGGGAGGTCATTTCCATGGATTTCATCACTGGGTTTCTGAAGACAGTGAAATAACATGATTCCATCATGATCATTGTGGATAGGTTAACAAATGTTACACACTTTTTTCCGGTGAAGTCTACGTTCTCAACTAGTGATGTGGAACAGGTATTCATCCAAGATGTGGTTAGACTACATGGTGTTCCAAAGAATATTCTATCAGACAGGGATGCGAAGTTCACTTCCAAGTTTTGGAAGGAGTTATTGGTCCAGGTGGATATTGGTGGCCACCCACCTATCCCATTTGGACCCCCATGATTGTCTCTTTCAGTTTTTTAGTTTCCGTAATTGTAGCACAATTTAGTATTTTTAGCAGTTTTTTGGATCCTGAACTTCTGGAGTCATTTTGAGGCCCTAAACGACGCCTTTTGGGAAATCTAGGAGCAACATGGGTCCATTGACTGATGTTGCTCTTCCCAAAGTTATAATTCTCGAATAGATCTTTCTAACGAGCTATTGTACACATCAAATGAATATCAGGTGCCAAAGCTACGGCCCCGGGAAATTGATGTACCAATTTACCCAAATGGGGCCCACAATTTGGTGTTTCATCTTCTAGGGTTAGGTTTTTGGATGTTAAGGGTTTTCCATTATTTCTCAACAATAAATAGGCCTTCGCGCCTCATTCTAAGATAGTTCAGAGGCATGTAGCCATCCCATCTCCTCTCAGAGATAAGCTACCATCGCCCTAGCTGTTTATTTCCATTTTCTGTTTGTAAGCATATCTCAGTATTTTTACATTAATGAAATTAAGTATTATTTCCACCGCATCTTTGTGTTAATGGTTATCTCTATAATTTGTTGCATTCCTGTTTAAATCCAAATCAGTGGTATCAGAGCAGTTTGCTTTTTCTTTGTTTTTCTTTACACATCCCCAACTAGGTCGGGATATAAGGAGTTAGGGCTTGAACTGGTCGAACCTTTGCAAGACCAGCCTTGCAAATCCTGACATCCTCCCATGGCGAATGAAAAGAAAGATAAGGGGGCAGGAGATCCTATCAAAATCTTGCTCGAAGAAGCCCTCGAGTGGCAAAGGAACGCGATGTTGGACAGTTTTGCCCAAATCCTTCAGCAGCTACCCAGAGGTGGCACATCGGCTTCCAACAGCTACTCTAGAAATGCCACACCATTTAAGGTAGAAGTTAATTTTGAAATCCCCATCTTCGAGGGTCAAATAGACACAGATGTCATAGATAAATGGTTAAATATGCTAGATGGATATTTTTCTGTTCATGAATTTTTGAGTCGGGAAAAGATTATTTTTGCTTTCTCAAAGCATCCCCCCATGTCAAGGACTGGTGGGAAACCTACTGCGAGTAGAAGAAGGAAAGTATGGGCTCATTATTTTCAGCCACACCCACTTGGGATTCATTCCGGGATGCCGTCAAGGAGTAGTACTACCCTATGAAAAGCTATGAGGACAAATACATCAAATGGACCACACTACGGTAGGGAAGGGACCAAGATGTGTTGAAGTTCACAAACATTTTTCATACCCTTCGCACACAGTTGGGTATCGAGGACTCTGAGCTGCATTTGGTACTCAAATACCGCGGCTGCCTACAAAAATACCTCTAGGAAGAGATGAAGTTCCTAAACATCTCCTCGCTCGGCATGGCGTACCGATATGCCATCAAAATCAAGTAAAAGTTTAAACAGAAGAAGCAAGACTTTGGATCTACAAATCCGAAGACCAAAGGACAAAGCCAAGGCGGGGTGACCCAAGACAACCCATTGAAGTCGCAAGAAAAGAAAAACACCACGAAGTTGAAGAAGGACACAGGAAAGTGGTGTGAGTTCCACAATAGTCCCACTCATAATACAAGTGAGTGTCAGACCAAGCAGTCCCTGGTGGCTGAGTTGAAGGCTTTAGCATCAGATGCATGTTCCAACCTTGAGTCAGAATCTGACAAGGGGAATGGCAAAGGGAAGCAAATCATTGGTGCAAAGCCCAGCATCACTGTTGCCACCACAAAGATCCAGAAGAATGAGCCCGAAGACCCAGAGGAGGGGGAGCATCTTTTCCACTCACAAATGTGGGTGAAGGGTTCACCGTTGCAATTCATTGTCAATAGTGGCAGCCAAAAGAACCTCATTTGAGTAGAGGTCGTGAAGCAGTTGGGCCTACCAACTACACCACACCTGCAGCCATATAGTATCAGGTGGCTTCATGAAGGATGAGATCTTAAAGTTCACCAGCAGTGCCACCTTCCCTACAGCATCAAGCCCTTCACAGACGAGGTATTGTGTGATGTTACACCTCCGGATGTTTGTGATGTATTATTAGGTCAGCAATACTTGTGGAGGCAACATGCTATGTATGAGTCAAGGCCTTGCGTTGTCATTATTTCTTTGGATAAATCATTATACAGGATACTGGAGGTAGCCCCACCTACTGCCACCTGTTTGATCTCTACTAACAAAGGCAACAAGCTCATCTCCCAGACTAGGAAATTCATTTTCTGTCTGATTCGCTCCCAAAGTAAGGGGAAGATCGTCACCACATCCATGACCCCCATGAATGGTTCCTCCACGCAGTAACAGCAGCAAAGGAATAAAGTCATGAAAGAGCACAGTAACAACTTCTCCTCACCCACAGCGGTACGACACAAGCTTCAGGTGGGCAACAATGTCTGGTTGCATCTGCAGAAAGAATGCCTTACAAGAGCCCATCAGAACTTCTGACCACTCCGACATGGTCCTTACACTAGTACCAAGGCTATTAAAATAATTATTTGGAGCACAACATTCCTCCACTCCTTCGCTTGCACCAAGTGTTCAATGTGTATCACCCTCGACCATGCTTCCCACCATTACTGGACACATCCAAGATTGCAGAACAACTCACTAGAGACCAAGTTCAGCAAATGGAGGAACTCAACGCAATTGGGACCATTGCTTCCTAAGGGGGGAGGAATGATCTAGGTGGATATTGGTGGCCACCCACCTATCCCATTTGGACCCCCATGACTATCTCTTTCAGTTTTTCAGTTTCTATAATTGTAGCACAATCTACTATTTTTAGCAGTTTTTTCGGGTCGTGAACTTCTGAATCCATTTTGAGGCCCTAAACGAATTTTTTGAGAAATCTGGGAGCAACATGAATGTATGGTCTAATGTTGCTCTTCCCAAAGTTATATTTCTCATATATATCTTTCTAACGAGCTATTGTACACATCAAATGGAGATCGGGTGCCAAAGTTACGACCCCGGGAAATTGATGTACCAATTTACCTAAACAGGGCCAACAATTCGGTGTTTCATCTTCTAGGGTTAGGTTTTCGATGTTAGGGGTTTTCCATTGTTTCTCAACAATAAATAGGCATTCGAGCCTCATTGTAATACATTTCAGAGGCATGTATCCACCACATCTCTTCTCAAAGATAAGCTACCATCACCCTAGCTGTTTATTTCCATTTTATGTTTGTAAGCATATCTCAGTATTTTAACATTAATTAAATGAAGTATTATTTCCACTGAATCTTTGTGTTTATGGTTATCTCTACAATTTTTTGCATTCCTATTTAAATCTGGATCAATTATTTGGAGGTTTGGGCACAAAGTTGGCCTTCAACAAAGGTTATCATCTATAGACAGATGGATAGGAAGAGAGGGTCAATAGGATATTAGAGGACATGTTGAGGATATATGTGATGCTTCAACAATGCGAATGGGAAGAGTATCTCCCTTTGGTTGAGTTTGCATACAAAAAAGGTTATTAGGAGTCACTGAGGATGAGTCCTTTTGAGGGATTTTATGGGTAGAGTTGTAAAACTCCCATCAGTTGGAGTGATTTGGTTAGCAGGATATTGATTAGACCAGATATATTGGTAGACATGGAATAGGAATGCAAGTGATCAAGAAGAATCTCAAGGCAACATAGGATAAGAAGAAGAGCTATGTAGATAGGAACAAGTTTTTCAAGGAGTTCTAGGTTGGGGAATAGGTCTACTTGCATATCAAACCAAAGAAGATCTCCTTGCAGATTGGCTCATGTGCCAAGTAGGCACCATTGTTTTGTGTACCCTTCAGTATCTTTGAGAGGATTGGACAAATAGCCTATTGGCTTGCACTGCCTCCGATAGTGAAAGTCCATAATGTTTTCCATGTCTCATTTCTTAATAAGTATGTTAAAGATGTTGATCATGCGATTGACTGGTCTGTATTGCAGGTGGAACTAGATGGATAATTCTAGTCGGAGCCTCATTGTATATTGCAGGAAAAGGTGCTCATGCTCTGGAACCAAATAATAGAGCAAATTAAAGTGCAATAGAAGAACTTTTGGCTCGATGAAGCTACATGGGAGATGGCGGATCAGTTGCAGGCCATGTATTCTACCTTGTTTGCCAGTTGAGGCAGAGAAGATTGATGTGGTGGTTTGGTATTTGCTTATGGTGGTTTGGTATTTTCTTTATGATGGTTTGGTATTTCCTTTATGGTGTTTGATGTATGCTTTATGATGGTTTGATATATGATTTGATATATGTTTTGCTATATTATTTGTCATATGTTTTAGTATCTATATTTTGATGATGTTGTTATATGTACAACCATGTATGGTTGTAAATACTGTAATGTGTTGTGTTATAAAGCTCCACTATGCTGTATGGGTGTCATGTTATTATGCTATCATGTGGTTATGTTATTATGATGTTGTGATGTAATATGATTTGGCACTCAGTAGGATTATCATTGTAAATAAGGTAATGAGTTGTGTTATAAAGCTCCACTATGCAGTATGTTGTCATGTTGTCATGATGTTTTGTCTTGAATAGGTCTTTCATTGTAAATAATCCATCGAGTTGTGCTATAAATCTCCCTGAGAAGTATGTCTTCTTTCAGTAGGTTGCTTAGGTATATGTGTGATTAGACACCGAGGATGTGGCCCCCCAGGTGGGGGGTTCTGTAACACCCCTGGTGAGAATTCCATGTAATAATTGTTAAAAATAATAACCATGGATGACTGGAGCACTTATTCCAAGCTGAATGTTGGGCAAGACATCCTAGGGGTTGTTCATTTGGTTGTTTATGGCTAAGGAAATTGGAAAAGGAAATGGCTAAGGCATTAAAAGGAATTTTGACACAATTATTTATCAAAATAATGGAAAGTAGGAAAAAAAGGAGGTTAAAATCATAGGTTTAATGTGAGGAGGAAAATGAAGGAAAATAATTGAAAATGAAGAAAATAGAGGCCTCATTCATAAAAAGGCTTTTGAGGATTAGTTGGTAACCTTTTTTCAATTGAGTGTTGGGGCTCTCTCTCATTATTCTCTCTCTCTCTCATAGTCCTGGATAATTAGAGTTTTCTTGGAGCACTCTTGGTGGGTGTGGCATACTTGGATTCTTGGAGCAAGAAGGAAAAGGAAGAGTAGGAGAGTGTAAGAAGGCATCGGCATCAACAACTACATTAAATTTTCTTGCAAGTACTGAGTTGCATGTATGATTTCTTCACTAGTTTGGGCATGCATGTAATATGCATGTGGGTTCTTAATCATGATCTATAATTGCCATGGAGGATTGCCTAGATTGATAGTGGATTGCCTAGCCTTGCCATTTACTAGATAGCCATGGTGATTGTGGGTTATTTTCATTGTTTTGTTTTCGTTGGTTCTCATATTTCCTTAGCTTGTGTTGATTTATTAGTTCTTGGAGCCTTGGTTGGACAAATCCTCTAGAACCCTATAATAACTTGGGCTGAGTTAGTAGTCCTGAAGCCTTGGTTGGAGAAACACTCTATAGCCCTTGATGGATTGAGTTAATAGCCCTTGAGCCTTAGTTGGACAAAATCTCTGGAGCATCGCGACAGTTGTGGGTTGTGTTACTAGTAATCGGAGCCTTGGTTGGAACAAACACTTTGGGGCCCTGGATGGCTAGGATGGAGACCGATCTGGTGATGGTTTTGGTGATGTTTCACTGCGAGGTGGAATCCCTGTTTGATGTGTTGAGGTGGATTTCCTTTGGAAGCCTTGGATGTGTTTCAATTGATGTGTTATATGTTATACTACATTCATGCTTGGAATATGGCACGGGGGTGAATAGATGAAGAGAGATTTGGGTCAACCATTCTACGGTCAGGTGGAACATGGTAGTCTCACCTCTAGTTGGTTCATTGAATTCATTAATCAGAAATCCATTCGCTTCATTTTTGTGTGTTAAAGGAACTGATGTATTTATGGATTTGATGGCTGATATGTTTATTGTATTTCTTTTCCTATTATGTTGGTTATATGAACATTTTATGACAAAAACTATGTATGCCTCTCGATGTGTTTTAACTTGTATGTGAATGGATAATGTGCCTATGGCCTAATAGATGATAATGTAACAAATGGAATGAGGGAACAATGGTTCATACTGATTCTGAGATAAGTATAAGATCCCTACACTTAACTATGTTATTTACACATGTAGATTACATGTCGATGATATGTTTGATCAAATTCCCGTCATGGCTAGTAGGGGTCAAATCAAGGTCTTGAATAAGTATTTTATTTAATGTTTTAATTTCCATGTTAAATTACTGATGTGAGAAGATGATTTAGTTCTTGGAAGTGACATGGTCTCTGGGCCTAAAAGAGTGGCTCAAATCTTGGAGTCGTTGGCACAACACTAACAATTTTTGTCCACACTTACTGACAGGTAGGCCTGTGAGAGTGACTTCAGGTTGCTAGTCACTCCCTTTCCCATAGCATGAGAGTGACTATGGCCCAAGAGACCTAAAAAGATAGTGGGACCCAGGGAGAAGCTGTCTTAGTGGCTGACTTGTCTTCTCAGGGTTTTGTGGATGATGTTGGATGTTTGTATGGTGTGTTTTTGTTAGTTCCACTTCCTTAATGTGACTTATGAGATCGAATCATATCATAGTGGTCTCTATTCACTTGTTTACCACGTCTGGCTAGTTGCTTGGGTAGATGTGGGAGGAGGGTGTTACAATTACTGTCACTTCATTGAGAATTTCTCTCGAATTGCATATCCCATCACCTCCTTACAAAAGAAGGGAAGCGTGTTTAAATGGACCAGTGAATGTCAACAAAGCTTCAAATAGTTAAAAACATTTATTAACCACTTCCCCCATATTAAATATTGTTGACCCAAATAAGGAATTTGTCCTTTACACATATTCATATTTAGAGGTTGTGGGGGTCGTATTAACACAAGATGGGAAGGTGATTTCCTATGAGTCTCAAAAGTTGAAAGAGCATGAACAAAGTAATGATGCCTATGATTTGGAACTGACTGTTGTAGTTCATGCACTCAAGGTATGGAGGCACTACCTTCTGGGAAAAATATTATTGTTATTAACGAACCATAGTTGTTTAACAACTTATTTCAAACAACCTAATTTAAATGCTCAACAAGCATGATGGAAGGCTTTCTTTAGTGAATTTGAATATGATATTAAGAATTTGAAAGGAAAGGAAAGTTATGTTGTTGATGCATTGAGCAGAAGAATGCATTGTGTTTATGAACTCTGTTACAACCAAATAGAATTTAAATGTCTAGAACAAATTAAAGAGGTTGCCCAAAGAGACCCCCAATAAAAATTTTTATGGCAGGAAGTTGGTAGTCAAGGGAAACAATGAGATTATGGTATAAATAAAGATCAACTACTAACTTTTAAGAAAATAATATATGCTCATAACCAAATTTCAATCAAACAATTGATTTTAGATGAGTTCCACAAAATCCTATACCATGCCCATATTGGGTATTAGAAAATGTTTTCAGCCATCAAACCCATTTATTTTTCGCTAGGAATGTGTAGGGATATTGCATAATACTTTGCAAAGTGCATTGAATTTTTGTAGGTCAAGGCAGAACATCAACACCCTACTGGTCTTCTTCAACCCATACCTATACCAAAATGGAGGTGGGAGGTTATTTCACTTGATTTTATTATGGGACTGCCTAAATCTAAGAAGCATAATGAATATATGATGGTAGTTGTAGACAAACTCAGTAAACTAGCTCACTTTATCCCAGTACAATCTACATTTAAGACAATCCAAATTGTTGATATTTTTATGAAAGAAGTGTTCTGATTCCATGGTATTCCTAATGTGGTCATATTAGATAGAGATGTGAAATTTACATCCGCATTTTGGAAATCCCTATTCACAGGAATGGGAACTCAAGTCCAGTTCAACACTATGTATCACCCGTAGAGTGATGAGCAAACCGAATGAGTGAATCGGGTATTAGAGGATATGCTTCAAATGTACGTTATGCAACAACCCAACAAATGGGAGGAATATTTGCATATCATGGATTTTTCTTATAACAATGGGTATCATGAGTCTTTAAAAATGGTTCCTTTCGAAGTGCTTTATGTAAGATGGTGCAGAACTCCTGCAAATTGGAGAAGTCCTGAGAATAGGTTAATGTTAGGACTAGAAATGCAGGAAGAAATGGAGTGGACAGTGATAAAAGTTCGACAAAATTTGAAGTCTACCCAAGATAGGAAAAAAGATTATGTTGACTGAAAAAGAACATATCGAGAGTTAAAAAATGGAGACCATGTTTTTGTGTGAATTAAACCAAAGAAAAGTACACTGGGATGGGCTAGCTATGTGAAACTTTCCACTTATTTTTGTGTTCCTTTTGAGATACTAAAAAGAATTGGACCAATAGATTACAAACTAGCCCTACCGAGTTATGTAAAGTTTCATAATGTGTTTCATGTCTCACTTCTAAAATGATATGTGTATGACCCTAAGCATGTGATTCATTAGCAGGAGTGTCAGGTAATGGAAAGTTGTTTTGTTTTGTTTTTTTGTTTTTTTACGTGCCACTATGATAAGTTCTCATAAATAATTTATGATTATGACTCAGGTCGAAATGGATGGAGAGTTCTTGGTAGAAGCTAGGTGCATCCTTGAACAAAAGAGAAATAATGCTATCGAGGCGAGGAGACAATGTAGCACCAATAATGCAGGAGCATTCACCCAAGGGAAAATCATTGTAAATAGTAGACATAGGGGGTCATGTGTTTTTAGGAAATAATTTTCATAAGTCTCAAGTTAATGTAATTTATGCCTTTTAGTGATTTAATTAGATAAAAGAGGATGTGGACCATCGCGCTAAATAACGGGACAAATCTATTTTAAAATAGAGAAAAACATGGAATGGATAAATCTCTAGAATACTTAATTAAATGTAATCTACATATGTATGCATGTAGCAAGCTTTAAGGCTTTAGTTGAGTGATTTGAGGAAAGGATGGGATCAGGTCCTTCATAATAATCTAATCCAAAGTTTCCATATAAACATATGTAAGCCTATGGGTAGAAGGAAGAGGCCACAAATGTTGAGAATTAGGCCTGTGTGAGACTGAAGTGTCTCGAATGTAATCTTTGTTTTTACATTAATATATATGCAGAGTTATTCCTGACTGTTTCAGACTGTGTGAATGCATGAAACTATATTGAATGATTGAGTTACATATGAATGGAGAGTTCATAGGTTCTGTAACTATGATTTCAGGGAAAATTCGGGTGAAGAACACGCAGAGGGAGGAGAACAATTCAGAAGAATCGTAATGGGTCATCGAGTCCAATCGAAACAACAAAGCGAAGCTCTAGAGAGATAGCAAGTTGAGAGTACAAGTTTAAGATCAAAAGAGATAGTGCATAGTGAAATAGCAAAGGTCCAGAAAATTTTGAAGAAACCAGATACATAGGAACCGTTAAAAATGGCGTAAAACCCAAGTGTAAGGAAGAATAGAAGAACTGAATTTCGACGCTCAACAACCGTTAGATCAACGACTGAGATTTTCTCGCATCGGCGGCAACCCTTTTAGAGCTATCAAAACCGAGCATTGGCCAGTTGCGATGAGCGATCACAATTGATCCTAGATGTTGGATCAGGACCAGATTTACAGTCCAGATCTGATCACAGATAGGCAAGTTAAGAGACCAGTAGACAAGGGTAGGGAAGAGCGATATAGCGATTTGACGATAGTGATAAAATGCTAATTGGTGATCGACGATCGCATTACTCAGAGTTCAGAGGAGGAACTATGCAGTGGTGGACCTGACGATATATATATTCAGGTCTATATATATTAAAATATGGAATATATGTACAGAGTGGGATTATATTCCCGTATTTCTTATAATTCTGATAATGTGAATGGGCAGGGTTTTCGATAGTCACATATCGGAAGATAAAGGAGTGATGAGGTATATACATATGTACCTTGATAGGAGCGAACACCGATGGTGATGAAGGTTGCCTCAAAAGATGTGTAGAGACTGTACTAAAGGCGGGAGGTATGTTTGCGGACATTTTCTTTGTTAATGGGTTTTATGAGAAAAGGCGTTGATAAGTATTTATGCGAGAGACATATATATTAACCAAGGAAGTGAAAGGGGAAAGTTATATATATGAAATAAAGGGTTATTGAAGGTTGTGAAGGGTGTTAAGAGTGTCGATAAGAAGGATTAATGAAAGGACTTTAATCCAAGTCATAACCAAAGGGCTGAGGCTTCATATAATCCCAATAACAGGTTTCATGTGGGATGATTGGTTCTGATACAAAGGAACTTATAAAGGGCATTGACCATTTTATGTATGAACATTTGACTCCATTGAAGAGTCAAATACCTAGGATAGTTTTGTTATGCAGATTCTTGCATACTGTGGGTATATGATGGGTAACCTTGGCATCATTTTGCTAAGTATGGTTATATGTTGGGGACCCATGCATCATTAGTGGTATCAGAGTGGGAAAATATTTCAGCGAAAGTTAGTTTGTACACAGGAAAAGGTAATGTGCTAAATGATAAAGACTACAGTTGGAGATTGTGGCAGTTCTAGCAGAGGCTTGGAATAGAAGGAACAGAGGATTCCTTGAAGGAAAGAGAAAGCAAGATTACTTAATGCAAGTCTTGAAGGAAAGAGGACTTGAGGGACAAAATAGAGGACAATCCATTCAAAGTGTAGAAGAATGGGTGAAACAAGATCATGTTGAGATTTGAATGTGAGGTAATTTGTTCCGTTTTAAATTGAGAATGTGTGTTTTTATATATTAATCCATAGGTGACAGCAAGAGAAGCTACGAGAGGAGAACTAGATGCGTTCTTGAAGATAGAGCAAGGAAGAAACTTTGAACAAGAAGTGGCAATGAACTTGAAGAATCCAACAAGAGATTGGATAGAGAGGACAACTGAAGTGTTCTCAAGAGAGAGTGAGAGATTGTAGAAGCCTAGAAGGAGAAAAGGTGTTTCTCAAGAAGAGGTTCCAGACAGAGGACCTATGCTTACAAAAATACTGAGTGAGGAGAGCTTAGTGAGGTAAGATTGCAGTCAGGAGGACTAGCTGTAGCAAAGGCTTGTTGCAGATAAATGAGAAGCTCACGAAGATGGAGGAGAAGAAGATGACTACTGATAGTCATAGTATAGGTTCAAAGAGAAGCCACAACAGAAGATATGAGAAGAAAGATGCCAAGGTAAATGGCATGAGAATGAGTCAAGAAGAAATTGACAAAGAGGTTGCTAAATTAAAAAAACAACTCAATGCATTAAGGAGAATGCTTGAGGAAATCCAGAGACAAGGTTGGGTCTTGAGGAAGAAGCCAATGGAATAGCATGAGATGCAGAGAAGGCTACAACAAATGCATGTAAGGTGGCTGAAGGAAAAACTCAAGGAAGTTGAGTTAGAAATGGAAGAATACATTTGTGAACCAGAACAAGGTGAATTATGGGAGAAAGTGAAGATGAAGACTTGAAGACTCAAACTTCAATTGTGGCCAAGGGGTCTAATGATTTTAAATTTGATGATTTGTGTATGTATGTAGGTGAAACATGTAAAGAAGGACAATTGGCTGATATTGTCATGAAGGAGGAAGAAGACCAGTAGAATCTAAATTTTGTTTTGGAAAAGGATGAGATAGATAGATCCCATATACAGCTGAAGAAAGATGTCAAGCAACCATGTGAAGGGCTTGAGGAGATTGAAGAAGAGACTATCAAATCATTTCTGAATCATATGAATGATTTAGAATAGCAAGGCGATATGATGGTTGAAGCATCAAGTGGGACCATAGGGTCTTATATTTTTAAAACTGATAGTTTGTATATGATGGCAGATATTGCACGAGAAGAGCAGCCATTTGTAGATATCTTCAGAGGTGATGAATATCTAGAAGCAAAAGGTGACAAAGAAAACTTTTTAGAAAAGAAGAAATTTGACTACATACAGAAGAAAAAGTCTATGGATGAGTCTATAGAAGCTGCCATAGAGATGAGGAATCAGAATCTTATTCTGATGAGGAATGAAGGAATAATGACTCAAAAAGGTAATCAAATAAGTTTGATTAATGTTTTTGATGAAAAGCAAATACAGGAGAATGTTAATGAAAATGGTGAGACAAGGATAACTCTGGGAAAAGAGTTATAAAGGGACAACAAGGCAAAATATACAAAAGAAGAAGAAACTATGTTAGCTGAAAACATAGTAAAAGGTCATCAATTCACCATGATGATAGGCATAATGGAAATAACGATGAATGTTGTTGAGACAGTGAGTGAAGAAGAAGAACATCTACTGAAAGATGTTAAGGAAGAAGAAATCTATGGGAAAGACTTAGCAAAAGGAGAAAGGACATCTGATGATCTATCCATAACAAAGGAAGGTATGGAGAATTGTGTAAAATTTCCAAAATCTACTCCAATTGAAGTTGTTGAGTTATATATAAAATTAGCTTTTCAAAGAAGGGACTTGGAAAAAAAGAGAATGGATGTGCAAGATAGACAACTGAAAAGGGAAAACAAAAGAATTGTCGTGAATGATAGTCACAAGAGAAAGGAGGTGATAATGAGAATTCGACAGATTGACACTGAAAAAGAAGGAGTTCACAACAATGGACAAAAATAGAGAGATATCATTGATGAAGATGGTAAGAAAAGGAGACTAATGGACAGTCTCACGAACTCAGTGGAGAGTTAAATTAGCATATTGATGTGCTAACAGAGGAGGAAAAAACAGTGCAACAAACTGAATTGTTGCTAAAGGAAAACAACGCATAACAGCCTTATGTTTTTAATTCTAACAAGTGTTTTGTGAGTGCAGGTTTTGTTGCAAATGCTAGAGGAGATTTGGCATAGCTAAGCCACTTAAAGATGGAAGAAGGAGATTTTGTGGAAGAAATCAATCCATGCAGTAGAGAAATTAATTTTCTAGAGAAAGTACTGAATAGTCATGATTAAATCATGAAAGCAGGTAAGGATGATAGGGAAGCAATAAAAACAAGCAAACCAAAAGTTGGAGCAAGCAAAATAGAAGTCAACAAAGCAACCAAGGAAAAAGTTGAAGTAAGTAAAGAAAACTAGCAGCAGATTGAAGAACTAGTGGACACAACAACCTGAAACAAAAAGGAGGCATAAATATGAAGCAGAATATGGACTAGTCCAAAGATGTACTGAAGACATAGATTGAAGAAATGTGGGAGCTAATGATGAAGCAGTTCAAATGGAGGAAAATGGTAGCAGCAGGAAGCAAGATCAATCAAAACTTGAATTTGATTGACAAGAAGAAGAAAATGGAGTAAAAGATAGCAAAAGTGTAGCAGCAACAAGGGAACAAAGCACGTGGATAGTTGCAGAACAAAGTGTGGGATCCGAGAAGACAAAGATCAGAACACACATGATCAGGAGATCATGAATACTTTCTACTTTGGGAGTATGATGTAGGAGCATTCACCCAAGGGAAAATCATCATAAATAGTAGACATAGGGGGTCATGTAATTTTAGGAAATAATTTTCCTAATTCTCAAGTTAATGTAATTTAGGCCTTTTAGTGATTTAATTAGATAAGAGAGGATGTGGACCACCGAGTTGAATAAAGGGACAAATTTGTTTTAAAATAGAGAAAAAGATTGAATGGATAAGTCTCTAGAAGACTTAATTAAATGTAATCTACATATGTATGCATGTAGCGAGCTTTAAGGCTTTAGTTGAGTGATTCAAGGAAAGGATGGGATCAGGTCCTTCATAGTAATCCAATCCAAAGTTTCCATATAAACATATGTAAGCCTACGGGCAGAAGGAAGAGGCCACAGATGTTGAGAATTAGGCTTGTGTGAGGTCGAGGTGTCTCGAATGTAATCTTTGTTTTTACATTAATATATATGCAGAGTTATTCCTGACTATGTCAGACTGTGTGAATGCATGAAACTATATTTAATGATTGAGTTACATATAAATGGAGAATTCGTAGGTTTTGTAACTATGATTGCAAGAAAAATTTGGGTGAAGAACACACAGAGGGAGGAGATCGATTTAGAATAATCATAATGGATCATTGAGTCCAATCAAACCAACAAAGAAAAGCTCTAGAGAGATAGCAAGTTTGAGAGTGCAAGTTTAAGCTCAGAGGAGATAGTGTGCAGTGAAATAGCATAGGTCCAGAACCCTTTGAAGAAACTAGATACACAGGAACCATTGAAAACGACGTAAAACCCAAGTTTAAGGAAGAACAACAGAAGTGAAGTTCGACGCTTAGCAACCATTAGATCTTATAGATCAATGGCTGAGATTTGCTCGCATTGGCGACAACCCTTTTAGAGCTATCAGAACCGAGCCTTGGCCAATTGCGATGAGCAATCACGATTGGTCATGGACATTAGATCGGGACCAGATCTACGATCCAGATTTGATCGTAGATTGGTAAGTCAAGAGACCAGCTGATAGGGGTAGCAACGAGCAATGTAGCGATCTGCCGATAGCTGTAAAGTGCTAATTGGAAATCGGAAATCGCATTAATCGGACTTTGGAGGAGGAACTATGCAGTGGTTGACCCAACGATATATAGATTCGGGTCTATATATATTAAAATCCGGAATATATGTGCGGAGTGGGCTTATATTCCCATATTTCTTATAATTCTGATAATGTGAATGAGCAGGGTTTTTGATAGTCGCATATCGGAAGATAAAGGAGTGATGAGGTATATACATATGTACCGTGATAGGAGCGAACACCAACAGTGATCAAGGTAGCCTCGAAAGACATGTAGAGACCGTACTAAAGGCGGAAGGTATGTTTGCGGACATTTTCTTTATTAATGGATTTTATGAAAAAGGGCGTTGATAAGCATTTATGCGACAGACATATATATGAACCAAGGAAGTGAAAGGGGAAAGTTATATATATGCGATAAAGGGTTATTGAAGGTTGTGAAGGGTGTTAAGAGTGCTGATAAGAAGGATTAATGAAAGGACTTTAATCGCAGTCATAACCAAAGGGTTGAGGCTTCATATAATCCCAATAGGAGGTTTCAGGAGGAGTGATTGGTTCCGATACAAAGGAACTTATAAAGGGCCTTGACCATTTTATGTATGAAGATTTGACTCCATTGTAGAGCAAAATACCTCGAAAAATTGTATTATGCAGATTCTTGCATACTGTGGGTATATGCTGGGTAACCCTGGCATCATTTTGCTAAGTATGGTTATATGTCGTGGACCCATGCATCAACCAATAAAAACATAAACTCATCATATCCTCATCACAGGTGAACAACATATCATCAATAAGCCATGAGAAAAAAATAAGTGAGTAGTAAAACTTCACTATATATCAGCAACAACAAACATAAGATCTAGTAATAAAGTATTGTGAGCAACACATAATTTGAACCTCTCCATAAATGCACAATATCTCATCATCAACATATATAAAAACATCATGAGTAGCAATAACCATCCTCCTCATGTCTCATCCATCCAAAAACACATGAGAAACAACATTATACATCTAGAAATAGAAGATATAAGTGATGATATTCCAACACATCAACTATTCTCAACTAAAGCAACATCCAAAACTAACTCAAATCAATGGAAAGAATATTCATTGCATGATCCTACATAAAAACACAATGCCAACCATATGCAACTCTATTAGGAAGAAAAAATGCTCCCCATGAATGTGTGATCTTCCATCACACCTTGACCATCCACATAAGGTAGCCATGTGGCTGATATACCTCCAAGAACATAAAAAGAACATCTCAACATGTAGCACCCTCAAAAACCATTAGCAACAATATAACTGATCCAAACTATAATCAAAACGAAAGAAATAGATTAGAAATGAAAATTTTCTTCAAACCGCATGAACCCCCCCTAAATACGTGCATCTCTCATTATGTAGATTTATTTTCATGCACTTTTACAGATAGGATGCACATCCAAAAATATACATCCAACTCGTGATGCAACCAAATGCTCCCCCTGAGACCATGTTGGCGTCATTTTTTTATGGGAGTTCCTTGCTCCTCTTTTCTCCTCCAAAATTTCATGTGTTGATCCTTCTTATTCTTATGCGGTTGCCCTTTCATATTCTCCTCCTACTGGTTGGATGTGCTATAACACATGGGTATCTTGCACTCCTTGGCGTTATGGCCAATATTATCACGTAAAAAGCATCTACTGTGACCAAGGAACCGAGGAATAACTTGATATCTTCTATTGATCTTATTTTTATTCCTTGCATGTGTCCCATAGTCAATAGCCCTATCACCAAAATCATTGCATGAAAAATAATAACTATAAAATGGACTATTATACCTCAATGATGGTTATCTTCTTTGCATTCAAGTTCGATGTATCTTCTCCTTTGGCTCCTCCTTTTGGTGAGAAGTTTTGATATCTCCATTATTGCAAACTATTATTATATGTCCATGAATTCCATAGTTGTAACATTTTCCAATTCTATTATTTTTCTTTGGTCTCCTTCTCTTACTCTTCTCTTTCTTCCATGGTTGTTAATTCTCATTGTTAATGTTACAACTGGTTGCTCCAACATTTTCTAGTTTTCTTCTTATAGCTTGAGTAATAGTTCTGATCTTTTATAATTCTTCTCTTGCATATTTTTCTTCAACTTTCAATTTTTGACACTCATCCTCCAGCTCCTTATATTGTTTTCTCATCCCAATTTCAATTTTCCTTCCTTCTTCCAACTGAGTATTCAAATATGAAATTCCTTCTTTCAATGCATACTCCTTTTCATCAAACATTTGCAGCAACATTCGTTGATATTTATTTTATGTTGTGAGCCTTTTAATTTCTACTTCTAGGGCCATTGTTTTTTTATTGTTCTTCATCTTTGCTACTGATTTCTTCTTGTTTTCCCTCTATATCATCACTTGAATCATCATTTCTATCGCTAGGTCTTTCATCTCATATTGTGAGTAGGCTTGATTTATCACTGCAATATGAGTAGAATCCTTTGCATGGTACTCCTTCTATAAATGCTGCAATTTCCCTCAAAGGTATAGATTCCGTAACTTGTCCAACATCTCTTTTGCAGTCTCACAGTGCTTCACATAGAAGTTATTAGATATTGAAATTCCATGCAAAATAATTTCTTTAGATTTATCATTAAAATCATATTTAACTCCATACTCTATTGATAGAAAAAAAAAATCATCAAGAGATAGAAACGTGACTCCAATTTCATCTTCCAAATTTCAAATTTACATTCATGAAGAATTGGAATTCCTTGTTGATCCATTTCAAAAAATTTACATAAATAGTCCAAAAACTCCAGGATCCACACTCCAATGATCTAGTTGTAACGGAGAGCCCCACTTTGATACCAATTCCTGGAAACTAGATCACTACTAAGGAGGGTGGGGGGTGAATCAATAGTGAAGGCACTTCTAAATTTTCTCCACACTATTAATCTTTAACCATGCTTAAACTAAAACACATAAATAGAAATAAGAGCTTAGAAAATGAACATGAAACATGAAAACCATTCAACAGATAGAACACAAGTATGTATGGTGTAAAACCACCCCAATGGAAAAAAACCACTCGTTGTTGCTACACTACTAAAATATTCTATTATGTTCAATAATTATTTACATAGAGATTCAAATGGCTACATTCAAATGGTGACTCTTTCTCATGCAAATCTACGAACTACCATCTGTTGAAGGCCACCACGATCAACGATCCTCACTCTGTTACTCCCGAACTATAAATCAAATCTATAGACTCTGATCTACTGGAAGCCACCATGGCCAACGACCCTTGCGCAATTTCTTCCGAAATATGCAACCACCATTAGATTGAAGAAAATGCTCACTTCTATTTATTTCACTGGATTCCTCCAGCTCCACTCATTCAAATGGCTCTCATTTCAAAATATTTTGGACTGGAATCCATAACTTCTCAAGATGAGCAATACAACAAAATATCATCAAAGCACACAATGAAAAGCCAAACTTCCAATCTCCAAATACACCACAAACTGTAACACAATATATCCACACATTTTCGCTAATCCACACTTCACGATCTTAGTCACTACACAAATAAGATGGCTGAAACATATTATTCTATCTGCAATGACATCTGTAAATTGCTTCAAAAATTATGCAATACAATTCGCATAGCTTGCACACTCTTCTCCACTCTCACATTCACTCAACACATCAAGAGAATCATGATACTTTCATTGATCTTCCTCCAATATGTAGATGAACTGAGGTGCTCAAATCAATAATTAGTAAGAACTATTGAGCTCCACAAACAAATTTCATTTGATTGGTTTGACCTAGATTCAACTCATTGACTTGATCAAGCCACTCTCTCCACTACTTGATAAATATTATCAAGTTTAACCAACATCTAGAAGCTCCATTCCCTTTTCTGACCATATACCAAAAAGCTATGATCAAGATACTCACCATAATACCAAAATTAGCTAAGTTATGCGAGGAATGCAAAGAAATTTTCATCAAAAAGCTTATTGACATACACAACATTGTCTAAACTTGATTGGAACTCTTCAGTCGCATGCACAGGCATGTCTCCAAGTGAATGAATCCTTTCAATCGCTCGCATAACTCATCATCCAAACGACTGGGTCAGATCATGGTCAAAGTCAGCTTTCCTTAGCTCAGAACTCTACCAAACTTCTTAGACACCTTAATCAACTCCTAAACACACCTCCAAGCCTCTGTAACAAGTTTGCAACTAATCGCATATGCCAGGAACTTCCGCAACAAGTTAGTGACATGAAAAAACTTAGTATGCCAAACTCCTCGTCAAAACCAACACCTCCATCTCCTCAAGTAGCAATGACAACTTATCCAAACCCCTCCAACACGTGTAGTAACATCTATAGAACCTGTAGAAGTATCTCCAACACATGCAACAACAACATCAAGTCATCTAATTGCCTCCAACATGGGTAGAGGCACCTCCAACACTTTAGCAACATCTCCAATGCTTCCAACACATATAGAAGCATATGCAACACCTATAGCAACAATCCAACTTCCTACAGTAGCAACATCTTCAACATTTTAGCAACATCATCAACCTATGACAAGCCATCATACCATGCCTTGTAGCCATCTCTACTCAGCCTCAAAATCAGCTCGACTAAGTCATGCCACAACCAAGTTGACATCAACTCCAACCAACAAAACCAACTAGATGAACACTGCAACAACTAAACACTCATCACTCATCATCATCGGATTGACATAAGCATATGACAAGTAAGACGATGACCCTGTTGACATCAATGCCAACACTACTTCTCCTTAATTGGTATGCTAGAGTAATTACATGATTCTATAACTGATGCAATACCCGTTTCTAGATTACTTATATCACAAATGTAGCAAGATGTTACAGTAGGAGGCTGCTTAGCCATATTGCATATGGTTACAACAAAACTATCATAACAAGCCTTAGTATGACAATAATGATGCTATTAAGCTAAGCCTTTATTTGGTTATCACTAGGCACATCATAACTAGTCTAATCATGTTAGCCTTGTAGAGCTATCTATTTCTTAAAGTAATAGGACATGTACTGGCCGATTAGCAGAACATGTAGCATTCCAGTGGGATAAATTCATTGAATCCATGATAGTAAGGTCATAATTCTATGTGTAATTGTTTGGAACTCAATGGCTCTTGGAACAAGGTTCACTAACTGTAAACTAGGGAGAGATCTTATGCCTTTGGTCATACATGACTAAGATTAACACAATATGCCTCAATATCTTATAAGTTACAAATCAGAGTGCCATAATCCTTCTGACAAATTATTTCACCTCAAGAAGGAAACAAACATGGAATTCATAGAGTTAAGGACTATTTACTTAGCTAGTTACATATAAGGGACTTTTTACTCAAACAATATATCGATACCACATGCTAGACAAGAGTTGAATCAAGAACTCGTAAGTATTAAATGGCAGGGTCATGGAGTACTATGTAATAAGTAATAGAAATTAGTTCGTGTCTTAGTTAAGCTTTTCTTGGAACGGAACATAAGTGAGATAATAACCTTGATATTACATGATTGCTAGTGTACACCTTAATTCATCTGATGTTCTCAAGTACATAGATATAAGGTAGTAATTACCGTAAAAGAGTTGAACACACCCTTTTGTTGTATGGCCACTTCTTTCCCTTAAGAATGAATAGTAATAGGTTGAATTTGAATTGCGGGAATATCTCTTCAGAACCTAACAGTCTAATATTAAGAGGGAATATGAATATATGGGTGACTGATCCACCATAAATGTACTCTAAAATATACAATAGGGAATCACGTGTTGGTTGATGATGCCACATGTTTCCATTTCATGAGTGATTCAATTCTTTGATAATAATGAGAGCTTGAAACGTAACTTTATGTTTGGTAGAAACCTATTCAGATTTCATTGGCAACATAGTTTGCATTCAAATGTCAATGACATGGACTTGCTACTTCGCAACTACCTTTGTTTTTTAAGAATATTATATAGTATTAGTTCAATTTGCTTAAAATTGTTATGATAAGTGAATTGTTTATAATAAGTATCAAACTATATTATCAACTTAGGTTTAGATGAATTTGTGTATTGAATAATTAGATTTACTTATTTGGAATAGTTTTATTGTATGAAATTTTTGTTGTTATATTAAAGAAAATGAAATATTTTTTATAATGATATGCCTCATGTATTATGATGATTATGATAATTAATATTTATAAAGATTAAAATTCATCTTCACAATTGAGAAAAGAAAATTTTTAAACTTTTTTAATCTTTGAATCAAAAAAATATACGTAATAGCATTAAGTATAAATCTTTGCTAATTGGAGCCATATCTATAACATATACTTTGCGTGAACCACCTAAAACTTGAGCTTTTGTCCTTCAAAATAGTATATCTTTCTTATGATATTACATTACATTACAACGACAACTTCTCATCGCAATATGTAAAGATGTAAACATAAGGTTTCAATGAATAATCTCTTAATCTCCACGGTTGCTAAAGTTTGTTTATTAGGTCGGTGGACTCGTATTGTTTACACTCCGTTGGCACGTGCGAACACTCAAGTCGACTGCCAACTCGACGGGATCTGTTGGAGTTAAAATGTGGCTTAGGTATTTACCTCCCTGGTGGCGTCCTCACGAGTGGTCGGTTTCGATGATTGAGATTGCACCTTGATAATGAATGATGGAGATTAGTCAGGTGAGGGTTAGGGTAACTACCCACCCAAGTCTCGCTGACGAAGTTTCATTATGTTACGGTGCCTATGGCGAAATGGAGCTCTGTTTTTTTTGTTTCAAACACTAATGTATTTCCACCCTTTCCCTAAGGGAGTTCTTAAAAATGTGATAGTGGATTCGCTTCGGTAATTTTCCCAAATATCTCTCCGTTTTGGGTGGTGCGGCACCAGTTAGCTCACCAGTAGTTGTTCTAGTAAAATCTCATTTTCTCCATTGCTTTACGATTCGTGTCTTTTAGGTATTCGAGTGTTCTTTATAAGACATCTCTCACGTCTTCTTTAATTGTTGCTTGACCGGGATTATAAAACTCTTTTTCGAGATAATGGTTTTCCCCTTAAGGCGGTCTTGACTTCTCTAGAGTTTGTATCTCACTCCGGCCGCTCCAGAAAGGATGCTCTGGCAACCTTTTCGAGGGCATTCTTTTCTTTAGAGACATCTCTTTAACGTTGGCATTCCTTAGGGTTTTTCTTTCCATTCTTCATATGGCTCCCATACATTAAATTTTGTTCGCTAGGTTTACTTACATGGAGGAGGCGTCTCTTCTTTGTTTTTCATGGGTGTAATTTTTAAACTTACTGGTCATCTTTTGCTTTAATAAACTTGTAAATTGTTACTAACCCTCTTCAAAACTCTTCCCACATATGCCTGCAAGCTTTGAGTTATGTCAAAGCTTGCTTGAAGAGGTTTTACAAGGCTTCAATCTTTGTTTGGCTTCCTTTGTGATAGTCTAGGTTCTTATTATCTCTTTAAAAAAAACCATCAAGGTCGCGGTTATTGAGATTTTCGGTTTTAATAGATTGGGCAAAAATCTCATATAGGTGACAACAATAGGATTTGTTGTTATACTAGCTCTATTTTGTTGGGAAAGAGTTAATGCATCCTATATTTGTCGTGAGAGAATTTATGAGTCAGTTTTATTCTCTTAGCTATAAAAATATATGCCCAGGATGTTGGGTATGGAAGAGAGAGTGTGTGAGGAAATAACTTATTTGTAATCTCCTATTTAATAATAAGATCGTCGATGCCTCTGTTTGGTGGTCGTAGCCCAGATTGGTTGGGTGAACCACGTTAAATTACTGTGTCATTTGTGTATGATTTTCTATACTGTATTTGTCTTTTATATTCTGCTACGCACTGTTTGCTCTAACAATTGGTATCAGGGCGTGTTGAGGAGCGGGTGTGTGTGACAGAGTTGCTGAAGGTGGAGTTTTTCCGAGAGTTGGTGATTGGCGCAGTTTCGGGCGAAATAGTCGCGCCAATATTAGACAGTGAATGGATTGGCGCGGGTAATCATGGAATAGGCGCGCCAATTGGCGTGTATCTGACCTTAATAGTCACGCCAGAGCGCCAATATCCCGATTGGTGCGGATCCGACGGGTTTAGTCACGCCAATTTTGGTACTCTAAGCGATTTTGCTTCTGGCGCGAATCGTCTGTTGTTCAAGTAGCGCCAAGTCCCTTTCGGCACGCCAACCGAGGACCGTGTTGGTAAAACTGCAATTTTTTTGTTATTTATTTTTTGTGTAATCTGCAGTTTTGTACAGCAGAGAGATTGTTTTGATAAGATAAAGGTAGTATAGTAGAAGGCAAAGGCATTTGTTGTTAGATATTAATTTGACTGATTAACAAGTTGGAATTGGATATTGTTTTTTGGTTGATACAATATGGCAAAAACTCAAAGTGCTCGTTTTGAGATAGAGAAGTTCAATGGAAAAAACAACTTCGAGATGTGGAAGGTGAAGATGTACGATCTGCTTGTGCAATAAGGCGTGGCGAAGACGTTGATGGGCAAATCCAAACAACTTTACAACATGACAGATGATGAGTGGACCGAGATGGATGAAAGAGCACTGAGTGCTATTCGACTGTGTTTGGTGGATGATGTTTTGTTTAACATCGTGTCGGAGAAAACAATCGCTGGTTTGTGGACGAAGCTTGAGAAGTTGTACATGACAAAATCCTTAACCAATAGGATTCTCCTGAAGCGACAGTTGTACAGTTTGCGAATGAAGGAAGGTACATCGATTACTGATCATTTGAATGCTTTTAATACTCTCCTGGTGCAATTAGAAAGTATAGAAGTAAAATTTGAATCAAAAGATAAAGCTATTACTTTATTGTGCTCATTGCCTGATTCATGGGATCATATTGTTACTTCTATAAGTCTTAGTTCATTAGAAACCCTTGAGTTTGATGATGTAGTTGCATCTTTATTATCTGAAGAAACAAGGAGAAAGTCGAATTTAGAAACCTCTACATCAGAAGCAATGATGGTTAGAGGTCGTTCTAAAGAAAGACGCTTCAGTAGGCAGAGCGACTCACATTCAAAGTTGAAAGGGAAGAAGAGTAAGGCAAAGTGTTGGTTTTGTGGCAAAGCGGGGCATTTGAAGAAGGACTATTGGAAGCGACAACAAACTTCTAAAGAAGATTCCTCGACAGAGAAGAAAGAAGCAAACATGACAGATACAGGTTCGGCATCTGGATCAGGTATGAGTGATGAAGTATTATCAATTAGTTTGCCAAATCATGATCAACATTGGCTATTAGATTCTGTTGCATCAAACCACATCTACATTCATAGAGAATGGTTTAAGACGTATAAATCAATTAATGATAGAGTCCTGTACATGGGTAATGATGTCACATGTAATATTGTGGGAATTGGGAGTATTCAACTGCAAATGTTTGACGGGACAACCAAAATTTTAACTGATGTAAGACATGTACCAGAATTAAGGAAAAATCTAATTTCACTAGGAGCACTTGATACAAATGGATATAAAACTGTAATTCAAGGTGGAGTAATGAAAATTTACAAAGGTATTTTACTAGTAATGAAAGCTAAGAAGGTAGGAAATCTATTTCAGTTAAAAGGAAGAAAAGGGTTAGATCATGTGTCTACAGTGTCTGAACATGACAGTAGTTCTATTCGCTTATGGCATCAAAGGTTGGGCCATATGAGCGAAAGAGGGTTAAACATTTTAGCTGATCGTAAGTTACTTCCTAATATAAAGGCTGGTAAGTTAGATTTCTATAAACATTGTCTGTTTGGGAAACAAAGTAAGCAAAAGTTTAAAACAGACAAACATACTAGTAAAGGAATCCTTGATTATATGCATTCAGATGTTTGGGGTCCATCCCCTACAACCTCATATGGTGGCTCGTCATATTTTGTATCGTTTATTGATGATTTTTCTAGGAAAGTGTGGGTCTACATGTTGAAAAGGAAGTCTGATGTTTTTACAGTATTCAAACAGTTTAGAGCTTTGGTAGAAAACATCACTGGTAGAACTATAAAATGTTTAATAACTGACAATGGTGGTGAGTTTACTTCCAAGGAGTTTGACAATTATTGCAAGGACGCTCGGATCGAGAGACATAAGATCAATGTTTATACTCCTCAGCAAAATGGAGTTGTTGAACGCATGAATAGAACTCTTTTAGAGAGAGCAAGGAGTATGCTGAGTAACGCTAGTTTGCAGAAGGAATTGTGGACAGAAGCGGTGGCTACAACTTGTTATGTGATAAATCGATCACCATCAACAGTGATAGGATGCAAGATTCCTCAAGATGTATGGAAAGGTCACCCTTGTGATTACTCTAAACTCGGAGTGTTTGGTTGTGATGCATATGCTCTAGTGCCTAAACATCAGCGAACTAAATTAGATCCAAAGTCAAAAAGGTATATCTTTGTTGGTTATGGTGATGGAACAAAGGGATACAGATTATGGGATCCTACTACCCACAAGATCATCATCAACAGAGATGTAAAGTTTAATGAATCCTCTCTTGTACAGTTGGATGTAGATAATAAATTGAAACAAGATGATGTATCTAATTTTCAACACATTCAGTTTGAAACCACTTCTAATGATAGTCTAGATGAACATAGTTCAGATGCAAGTCATGAACAGGTTTCAGATTCAAATCATGAACAAGGTTCAAATGTAGATCATGAACATGTCTCAGATGCTATCGTGAAGAAGTTCCTACAGATGGTAATCATCCAATTGTGGAAGCACTAGAAACATCTTTAAGGAGGTCTACAAGAATGAAACACCCTCCTAAAAGGTATGATGATTATGTTACTTCAGTTGCATTTACCGCTAACGACGATGAACCTCAGTGCTATGAGGAAGTTGTAGAAGGTTCGAAAAGTGAACAGTGGAAAGCAGCTATGAAGGACGAAATGATGGCCTTAGGTAAGAATGGCACATGGGATCTGGTTGAACTTTCAAAAGACATGAAAACTGTGGGATGTAAATGGGTTTTCAAATTGAAACGTGGTGTGAATGATACAGAGGACAGGTACAAAGCGAGGCTGATCGCAAAAGGGTTTTCTCAGAAAGCAAGCATTGACTTTCATGAGATAATTTCACGAGTTGTTAAAATAGTTTCAATTCGCTTTGTGTTAGCATTAGTCGCTTTGCTTGATTTAGAATTACAACAACTAGATGTTAAGATTGCATTTTTACATGGAGATTTAGATGAGGAAATTTATATGGAACAACCGAAAGGGTTTGCTCAACATCGCAATAACAAATTTGTCTGCAGGCTCAAGAAATCATTGTATGGTTTGAAGCAGTCACCTCGGCAATGGTACAAGAAGTTTGATTCTTTCATGTTGAGTCAAAAATATATAAGAAGTGAATATGATCATTGTGTTTAGTTTAAGCAATTAAGTAATGGCATATTCATTATCTTAGTGTTGTATGTTGACGATATGCTTTTAGCAAGCAAAGGCATAGAAGAGATCAATAGGTTAGAGGCTCAGATGGCAAGGACATTTGATATGAAAGATCTGGGAGCAGTAAGACAGATTTTGGGCATGGAGATTTTCAGAGACAGGAGCAATGGTAAGCTGTGGCTATCACAACATAAGTATATTGAGAAAAAACTCTTGAGGTTTGGTATGAACAATGTGAAGCCTGTGTCAGTCCCTTTAGCTTCCCATTTTAAGCTTTCTTCTAGTTTATGTCCTAATATAGATGAAGAAAAGGAATATATGTCGAGAATTCCATATGCAAATGTAGCAGGTTGTTTGATGTATGCGATGGTTTGTACTCAACCAGATATTTCACATGTAGTTGGGGTTGTCAGCAGGTATATGGAAAATCTAGGTAAAGAACACTGGTCAGCAGTGAAATGGGTGCTTCGGTATTTGAGAGGCACAAGTGATTATTGTATCACTTATAATAAGAGTAGTGAATTTGTTTGCGGATATGTTGATTTCAATTTTGCAAGTGATTTTGATAAGAGAAGGTCAACATCAGGGTATGTCTTTACTCTTGCAGGTGGAGCTATTAGCTGGATGTCAAAGCTACAAAACATTGTTGCTTTATCCACTACTGAAGTAGAATACATAGCTGCTTCTCATGCTTGCAAAGAAGTGATTTGGTTGAAAGGTTTGTTTGGTGAGTTTGGTAGGTTGTAGGACAACATCAATTTATTTTGTGATAGTCAAAGTGCAATACATTTGGCTAAGAATCCAGCCTATCATAGTAAATCAAAGCATATACCAATCAAGTACCATTTTGTAAGACAGGTTATCATTGAAAGGGGAGTCTCTCTAGAAAAGGTGCATACAAAGGAGAACTGTGCAGACATGTTCACGAAGCCAGTTTTGTTAGAGAAGCTACATTGGTGTTTGGCTTCTCTTGGCTTGCAGAAAAGATAAAAATAATAAAGAAACAGGGTATCAGGCTAATTGTTGTCAAGGTGGAGATTGTTGAGATTTTCGGTTTTAATAAATTGGGCAAAAATCTCATGTAGGTGACAACAATGAGATTTGTTGCTATATTAGTTCTATTTTGTTGGGAAAGAGTTAATGCATCCTATATTTGTTGTGAGAGAATTTATGAGTTAGTTTTATTCTCTTAGCTATAAAAATATATGCCCGTACAGGATGTTGGGTATGGAAGAGAGAGTGTGTGAGGAAATAAATTATTTGTAATCTCCTATTTAATAATAATATTGTTGATGCCTCTGTTTGGTGGACATAGTCCAGATTGGTTGGGTGAACCACATTAAATCATTGTGTCATTTGTGTATAATTTTCTATACTGTATTTGTCTTTTATATTCCGTTGTGCACTGTTTGCTCTTAGATCGGTATAGTGACACTCTGCAATCACCCTCGGAGTGTTGTGATGATTGCTTATACGCTCGGTCATTTAGTTGATAGTTAGGCCTTGTTCTTGTTAGAGTCGGTCTAGTTATCCCTCCGCCAGAGATCAAAACTCTTTTTTGCATTTCATGTTTAGGTGTCCCATCAGTTTCGATCAGTTGCATTTCATTAGGCATGCCATAAATCTGACGGAATGGTTTGTGTCACTCATTCCCCTCGTGTTTGGCACTGCTGGTTTAGGTCTATTCATAAAAATCAAGAGGTCTCAAAAGGTCAAATTTCTAGGTCATGACAAGTGTTCTCGCTCATTAGTTCTAGGGTTAAGTCAATTTGGTTTTGCAAAGTTTAAGAAAGCCAGCAGGCCAGAGGGAGGACCTTGATAGGTGGTTACCTCAATAATTTTTATCATTATACAGATAGATTAGGACTTCTCTTCAAAACTCTGTTTTGAAGATAAGTCGTCATCTCATTTTTGTAATAAATTTTCAAAAATTTCAGTTCTTGAATTGTCCAAGTGCAGCCTTCGTCTCCTTTGCCAGATTATATCACAACTATCCCTGCAAAAAATTGTCAAAGAAAATCATTATTTCAACCAAATTTAAGGGGGAAACCAAAAATTCATAAGTCTATTAATCTTGAAAAAGTGTCAAAGACAAAACATTACAAAATGGGTTATGGACCAAGCAAAAATCAAAAGGGAGTCTTTATAAAGATATTTCAATACATTTTCAAATCATTGCACATGCCAAGAGTGGAGAAGATCGTTCCAAAGCAAATTTGTGAGTTTGAGTGGAGGTTGGAGCAATTTTTAGGCGCGCAACGCACTGGGTTAGGCGTGCGACGCATTGGCTGCGCGCGGCGCATTAGGCACAAAGTCACAGTGTTAAATTACAAGCACGCGGTGCATCAGGAGCGCGTGACGCAGTGGGCAAGGCGCGCAGCGCTCATAGTTTGGAGCCTGAAACTTGTTTGAAAGCGCATCAAATCGCCTCCTCTCCGCATAAAATTGTCAGGTAGGCTCATATCCATTACCTTTGCTTGGCTTTTAAAGGTTAATGTGATGGGTTCGTGAAATGTTTGCCGTAGAGATCCAAGTTGGAAAGCCCTCCTTTTGTCAATGTAAAAAAGTGTTGTAGGGTTTGAAAACAGCGTGTAACCAAGGTTGTGTTTTCACCCCATTTCCCTTTGTTTCTCATTCCCAAATTCACCCATTATTCTTCCCCATTAATTCCCTCATTAATCCTACACTACAATCCCTAAAATCCTAGTCTCTCACCTCTATTAAAAACACATTAATCCTACCTAATATCCAAAAACCCCAATCCAATATTTACATTTCCCCTTCCTTCCCTAATTAAATTTTATTCCAAAGTCCCTAATTCCCTAATGTTTTCCCTTTCCTAATATTCCTTTGTGCATTTGTTTCCCCTTGGTCACAACATTGTTAGAGCAAAGAATAGTTTGCATTCAATTGTAAACACGGTTTTATACATCAGCATATATATTCCAGCTATCTTGTTTTTAAAGTCATGTCAGAGATGGATTCAGTCTATGAGTAGGAGTATGACAGTGATTCTACACCGGAGGTTAATGTGCCACGGAGGTATCACAAAAGTGGCAAAGGTGGTCAGCATGTCAGGGAGGAGCCTACTTCTTTGGCTCAATTGCAGGCTTGCCCACTTGCAATGGATTGTTTTCAACGTCGTTCATGTTTCCAATATTGTGAGATGATCTCACAAACCTAGCATCATCGTAAACCTCGCTAGAGTAAATTTCACCTTGTCACCAGAGACTATTGCTCAGGCCACCGGGATACCAAATGTAGGAGAGGAATGGAGCAAATGCCAGTAATTAGACAGATTCTACTATGAGCCATACATCAAACCCGGGTATATGAGACACTTGAGCACAATTTTTCCTTTCATATTCCTGAGGGATGAGTTTGCACCATTGATGAAACTCATCATTCGGTATTTCAGTTGCGAGGGCAGATTCTCGCGTCTCTATGCATACCATGTCCGTTTGTTGATGCATTTCACGAGGGTACGTATGATGAACATTCCGTACTTCATGTCTCGCAACATAGAGAGGATGGTGACTTTAGTACAAAGGAAGACCCCAACACAGCAACATAGAAGCATATATCGTTATGCGCTGATCAAAATCATAGTGATACATCAGTTGACATAGCAGGGCATTACTTGGGAGGATTTCATCTCCCGTGACTTCTTCTCAGCGCCACAGCCGCTTCTCGAGATAGTTCATGATGAGGGAGCGCCTTCACACCAGCTAGACATTCCTAAGACTGAGCATATAAGTGCTCCTCCGTATGTGACATACCAGCGAGGCCACAGGGCCTTATTTGCATCTACACGACGAGTACTATCTCCACCCGGGGTGGAAGGGGTCTCGTTGACTCCATCAGCACAACGAGTATTATCTCCACATCATGTGGAAGGGGTCTCGCCTTCTTCTTCAGCACAGGTACAGATCCAGGACAGGGGCAAGAGGCCTATGCATGATGAGGGTCCTTCAGGAGGCCGGGACACGGATTTCACTATCATTGATGTTGATGCGAGCTCTCCTAGCTCAGAGATAAAGGAGATCATCCGGGAGCAAAGGGTTGAGAATGAATCGCTGCAAAAGAAATTTCAGATGGCTAAGTGGGTGATAAACTGCTTGGAGCAGCGCAAAAAATAGCTAGAGGATGAACATACACTTTATGAGCTGCGGCAAATCCGTGAGGATCGAGAATTGGCCCGAAAGAGACCCGGTGATATGACACCGATTGATCGAGAGTCTATGCTCATCCGTGTGAACACTCATCTGGAGAAATTGTTGGCAAAGGCAAACAGAGACAAAGACATGCTTCGTCATATGAAAACTCATTATTGGGCTCGTATGCATTTCTGCAAAGCAAAAATGAAGATTCTAAAGAGGCGATTGAGCAAAGCGCTAAAACGGCGAAAAAAGCCCGATCCACTCTAAATTTTGGCCGAGGCTTCATTGGTGGAGCACAATACATGATGGAGGGTCTTCACTCTGAATTTGAGAAAATTTGGAGAAATTTTTGTCATTTTGAAAATTTTGTCCTAAAAACAGGTTTTTTGGCTCAACGTGTAGCGCGTCGACGCGCATGCTTAAGATTGGGACACTTGCTGGAGGAAAACTTTACATTTTTGGGTTTGTCATGGTAAATTATGCATGCTCAGCTATTGCCAAAGCATTTCATCAAGTTCTAGGTGATCAAAAGGTCCAAAAACACCATGAAAATCACCTTTCTGCCACCTTTTGCACCAGCAGGAAGTACTTTCGGGAGAATGACATTTTGAGGGGGCAAATGAGCTCCAAATTGCAAAATTCCACTTGGGCTGGATAGCAGACATCCAAGGCTTTCCAACCAGCTATTGTGCACTTGATGTGGATGTTGGGAAGTGCCCCAAAAGCAGGTTGAAAGGCGTGCAATGCATAGGACTCAAGCGCGCGACGCACATGGCTTTTTGGCCAATTTTTCATCTTTCAGCTCAGGAATGAAGCCAGTTTGACCAGTTTTGATTTGTGATGTAATTTTTGACTCCTCTTGATGTAATTGATTAAACATGATGTAATTTTGACACTTAGTTACTTGTTCTAGAAGATTCATTCACCAAAGAGTGAAAATTTAATGAATGAATTGGTTTCCTACCTTATAGAGGCAAGTTGTTTTAATTGCCTAGATTGTAGTGCCTTGTTTAGAGTTAGTTGAAACAGCTCCTAGGATGGTGAGCTCGACCCCTAGAGGAAAGGGAATGGGTTGGCTTGCCTATATTATGTATTTTCTAAGTCATTTTCAGGGTTGGACTCTTGGGAAAAGCTTCATACTCTATTGTACATATTTTATCTGCATTTTTGGCAAAGGAAAGACCAGGGTTTTGCAGCACTATTTGGGATTCATGTGGCTTTATGTGTTGATGTTGTGCTTCTTTCAATATTTGTAAGTTGTTTATGTGTATCATTTTCCTTCTCTTATCTTCTGCAATTGAACAAATGAAGTGTTAAGGTAGAATCCATAATTTTTTATGCTATGCCTTTAAGTTTGTTTGATTTTCCATGTTTTCATATGTTTATGGAGAATCCTTGAAAGTTTCTTACTCTCCTTAACTTCTCACCAGTCAGATCTAGCCATTCATTCTCTTTAAAGGCATCAAGACAATCGCCTACCTTGCCCCAAGTAGACCTCTACAAAAACTGTGTCTCATCCCCGCACCCAAATTTGCCTTTCCCTTAGATTCAACAAAACTTCAAAAAATCAATTTCAAACTCCTTATACTTCATACCTAGCTTAAAATTAATTACCAATTTAGTCATCTCGAGCCTCATTGATCACCTTTTGCTGAGATTGACCCGGAGAGAGCCCTCTCCTGTCCTCGTAGGGCTAGCTACGAGGCTGAGCGTTGTTTGATGTAGCCTTGAGTTTTACCTTATTTCAACCTAATGTAGATTTGAGCGCTAACATAGTGGTGACCATACTGGGGAGAAATCTCAATGGTTTTCTTGTTGATGTGTTTGTTTCATGAGTCTTAGACAGAGTCTGAAGTCACGCCAGGTAGATTTCGAAACACTTTTGCCATGCATAAGTGGAAGTAGATAAACGTTGCTTCAGTCGATCTTCGGTTAGCTTGTGAGCACTTGATTTGCAAATCACCCCAGTAAACTTGTTCATTCTAGACCTTTGGATGATTGAGTCTAGAAGTCAATAGGCTGAATTACTTATATTCCTTTGATCTTTTGACAAAACACATTGGCTTCAAAAAGACATACAAGAGCTAATCCAGATCCTAATCCGCCCCCTATCTACGAAAATCCAAACTTGATTCAAAAAATCCTTCATCAAGAAAGCTCTGCGACTCCCTTGATTAAATCCCATTCATGTCCTGCAATTTTTGAATATCTTGAAGAACTTGCTTTTGATGAGAATTTTGAATTGTCGTTGTTCAAAACCAAGTCTAAAAATGCTCTTGATTCTATAGTTCGAGATCCTGATTTCACTGCCGCTCTTCAAATCGAAAAGTCTAACAAGTCTATTGAGAATTTCATTTTAAGACAGCTCCAAACTACAATTGAGGTTACGAATATCATTGATTTTCTAGAAACTGCATCCGCTACCATTGGATCATCCATTACGGCATCCACCTCTAAACATCATACTGAACCGCCTTTCATTCCTACCATCCCTGTGCAACCCATTATTTCTGATCAGAAGTTTACAATCGACTCGCCTTCATCCGTTGTTTCCACGCCTAAAACTGCATCTCCTCCGCACACACCTCCTCATACACCTCACACCTCAGCTGTACATACTCCCCCAACATCTCCAAGGCCGACTGCAAATCCACCAAGAACCATGGCTGCCAGATTTGCACCCCTTGCTTTGCCGACCAATTTGGATCCTATGCCTGCTGATTATCAGAGCAAGATTCCTATATTTGATGGCACACCACAGAGTATATCAGCTTAGCAGCATATTGTCCGAATGACGGATTTTTTGGACCTGCATGAAATTAATGCAGAAAATGTTTCAATGAGATTGTTTGCTCAGACTTTTGGAGGAGAGGTTCGTAAATGGTTCAGAGCTTTACAAGCAAGGAGTATCAACACACTACAGGAACTTCAGACTTTGTTTCTAGATCGGTGGGAAATGAAGAAAGACCCGTTGCAAATCACTTCATAGTATACCAACATCAAGCGTAATCCTGGTGAGTCCGTTCAGGATTATATTATCAGATTTAATGCAGTGTATAATGCAATTCCAGATGAATTAAGACCATCTAAAAAGTCAGCTCTTCTTAAATTCCCGGATGGTTTTGATCCGGAAATGGCTTATTCACTAGGAGGCAGAGATCCGCCTACCTTAGAAGATATGCAAAAGATTGTTGTTAGTGTTGAGGTGAATCTGAATGATAAGAGAGCACGGTTGAAAGCAGAGAAAATAGTGACTATAAAGGAAGAGTCTACATTAGAACCGCCTTGGCTTCGTGAGATGGAAAAAATGTTCAAAAGAATGAACCTTGATAAATCAGAAACATAGATTCGTAATCCAAATTACCGTGGCTAGCAACAGCCACAGTTCAGAATTAAGCAGCGTGAACAAAGAGCACAAGAGCCGGCATCCCAGCAGCAGATTAAGACTCCTCTTTTGCAGAATTTTGTGAGTCAAGATTCAGATGATGATGCTGATGTAGTAGGGGACCAAAATCACTTCTTTACTCCCGACGATCTACCCATTTACATCACTAAGGATGAAGAGTATGGAGCCGCCCAGCAAGATGAAGATTTTATCTTAGCAAATGATGCAGATTTAGATGATTACCAAAGAGGATATTTGAATGCCTTGTCCACTCAACAGAAGCAGTACTCATTGAGAAACTGAGATGTGCCCATAAATCCAATTCAGAAAAGAAAAGAAGCTACAACACCAAAGACAGATTCACCCATACCACAAAATAAAGGAAAAGAGACAATTGATCCCACAACTAGTAAAATATCATCAGCAGAAAGGACAAATCAGGAAAGTATAATCAAGGATAAGAAGGAAGTTCCGGTTAAAGAAGTCAAAAAGGTTTCAGCATTTAGTTTGGAAAATGAAATTTCCAAATTAAAAATATCCATTCCTTTGACAGAAATCATGAAGAACAGCAGCTACCATGGTTAAGTCTCTAAAATTCTAAATTTTGATCCAATGTTTGACACGGTAAACATTGAAGATGATCAGCCAGAATTGATATTTGGGCCTGCATTAGATGGTGAATCCCCTGACAATGATGTTCCTCCCTTTTATATCAGTTTGAGATTGCATGAATATGTATTGCATAATGCTATGTTCGATTCGGGTGCTTCGCACAATTTGATGCCAAAGGCGATCATGGAAAAGCTGGGACTAGACATTACAAGGAGATATCATGATTTGTATTCATTTGATTCCAGCCGTGTGAGATGTATCGGGCTCATCAAAGATTTGGTTGTTAGCTTAGACCAAATTCTAGCGAAGAATGTCTTGATGGATGTGGTTGTGGCGGACATTCCTCCGCAATTTGGGATGCTCCTTTCAAGATCCTCGGGGGCAAAATTGAAAGGTACACTACAGTTAGATTTCTCTTACGCAACAATTCCATTCTTTGGTCAAATGAGGAAGTTATATCGAGAGCAGAAGATGAAATACATGATAACCAGCAAAGAGAAGCCAATCAATCATCCTGTAAATTATGTACATACCGATTTAGAGTTGTTTGTGTTGCTTGATGATAGTTTTAATGATCTAGATAGTCAGTTAGTTCAGGCGGAAGATATACCAGAAATCACTGAGAATTTTAGAGAAGTTCTGCAAAAAGAAAGAAGAGAAAAGAAAACTATTCTAGAGCAATCAGCTAAAGAAAATGGGCAACAAACAGAAAAAACAGAGCCGGTGCAACTTCAGCATTTAGAGGACGATGAAGATGGTCTTTGGACCATGGATTTTGATGGCGCAGTAGGTAGTGATGGAGCTAGAATTGGTGTTTGGATTCGCAGTCCATTTTCCACTATGGATAAGGTTCCAAGCAAAGTGAGAGTGTGTTCCTACAAGCTAGCATTTGATTGTTCTAATAATGAAGCGGAATATGAAGCTCTAATTGCTGGCCTTAAGATTCTTAGAAAGCTGAAAGCGAAAAGGATTGCAGTCTATGGTGATTCAGAGTTGGTGATAAAGCAGGTTAAGGGTGAGTTTCAGGCCAAGCATCCTCGAATGAGAGCTTACCGAAATGCAGTCTTAGATATTTTGAAGTTATTTTCTGATCATACCTTGACATGTGTGCCTCACATACAAAATGGTGTTGCTGATGGACTTGCTAAGGCAGCAAGAAACTTAAAAATTCCGATGAATTCTAGCAACAAGTTTGAAATTCATGTCAAACACTGTCCCATCGTTTCAAACAATCAGCGATGTTGGCAAGTCTTTCAGGATGACGAGGAGATTAATCATTTTCTGCAGAATAAGGGTAAGTTCAAAGATACCTCCATAGATACAGAACATGATGGTGGTAGTGATGATATACAAATAAATCAAATGGAAGTACTGCAACTTAAATATAACATCATTCCTAAGGGATTGATCCCTTTGGAGGAACTCTTCGACCAAGATGATGTAGCTCGTAAACCAACATTGAGGCCAACTAAAAAGGGCATTGAAGAAGTAAATATTGGGTTAGCTGAGAATCCCAAGATGGTGAAATTATCAAATTCATTATCACAAAAGGTAAAGGCAGAGTATGTGAAATTGTTGTCTTTATTTTCTGATGTTTTTGCATGGGATTCCTCAGATTTAAAAACATATGACACAAATATCATTCAGCATACTATTCCCATTAAATCAAATCAGAAGCCTTTTTGTCAAAAGTTGAGGAGAATCAATCCAAATCTGCTACCATCGATTGAAAAAGAGGTAAACAGATTGTATAAGTCAGGAATCATTGTGCCTATTCGATTTTCAGATTGGATATCAAATTTGGTGCCCATGAGAAAGAAAACATGTGAGATCCATTTATGTATTGACTTCAGAAATTTGAATAAGGTTTCATTAAAAGACAATTATCTGCTGCCAAAAATGGACCACATATTGCAGCGAGTAGTTGGAGCATCAAGGATGTCACTACTCGACGGCTATTCAGGATATAATCAAATTCTAGTGCATGAAGATGATCGTGACAAGACAGCGTTTACCACTTCGTGGGGAATGTTTCATTATGCAAAAATGCCATTTGGTTTGAAGAATGCAGGAGCCACCTTTCAGCGTGCAATGGACATGGATTTCGCCAACGAGAAAGATGTATTTTTAGTTGTTTACCTTGATGATTTAACTATGTTTTCAAATTCTGATGAAGAACATTTGTACCATTTGAAAATTGTCTTTCAAAACTGCAGAAAATATGGCATTTCGCTGAATCTGAAAAAGAGTCTTTTCTCCATGGATGAGGGCAAGCTCCTTGGTCATATCATATCGAAAGATGGCATCCGTGTTGACCTTGCATGTGTTGAAACCATTCAGCAAATTGAACAACCTCGAAACAAGAAAGAAATACAGTCCTTTAATGGTAAACTGAATTTTCTGCGTCGCTTCATTCCAAATCTAGCGGAGCATCTTAGAGAAATCACAAGCATGCTGAAAAAGGACAGTTAGGTAAAGTGGACCGAAGAGGCAGTGAAATCATTCAATTTAGTGAAGTTAGCTCTTTCCTCAGCTCCTATTTTAATCAGCCCAGACTACACGCAGGATTTTATTTTGTTCTCATTTGCTTCTGAGCACACTTTGGCAGCTGTATTAATGCAGAAAAGGGAAGGAGTTGAAAAGCCCATTGCCTTTTTCAATCGGATTATAAGAGACGGAGCATTGAAATACAACATTATTGAGAAACAAGCACTTGCACTTGTAAAGGCCTTGAAAGATTTCCATGTGTATATATTGCATTCCCACATACTAGCCTACCTTCCTAATGCAGCAGTTAAAGATATTTTGGTACAGGCAGATCCAGAAGGCAGGCGGGGTAAGTGGATTGCTGCATTGTTAGAGTATGATGTGGAGATTAAAGCAACCAAACTAATCAAAGGACAAGGACTTGCCAAGTTAATGGCTGAAACGAATCTGCAGGTTCTCGATATAAATTTGATTGCTGCCATGTCCGATGAAGATGAGGAGAGTTCATCAGTTCAGGTATCTGATATGTTTCTTTCCTCCCCTTGGTATGCTGACATTTTATATGTACTTCAGAATTTGTCTTCACCTCCCGGAATGCCTAGAAATAAGAGTAGAACATTGAAATTGAAAGCTGCAAAATTCTGCATACTAGATTCTGCATTGTTTTGGAAAGACCCTGGTGGAATGTTACTGAATTGTTTGGTAGAGGAGGAAGCCAAAAGAGTTGTGGAAGACTTTCATAGAGGAGACTGTGGAGGCCATCTGTTTTGGAAAACCACAGCGAATAAGATTCTAAGGGCAGGTTATTATTGGCCTTCACTATTTTCAGATGTATATAAGGCTGTTAAGAATTGTCACGAATGGAAAATTTTTGAAGGGAAGCAGAAACTACAGCCTTTGCCTCTCAAACCAATTGAAACTAGTGCAACTTTTCAGTAGTGGGGATTGGATTCCATCGGGGAAATCCATCCGACATCGTCAGGATAGTATAGATGGACAGTCAAAGACTACTTCACGAAATGGATTGAAGCGACTTCTACTCGACAAGCCATGGATGCGGTAATTATCTCTTTTCTTGAAACCAATATTTTGTCACGTTTTCGGTGTCCAAGTAAGTTAATCACAGATAATGCAGCGGCGTTCAAGTCAAAAAGGATGGTCGAGTTTTGCTATAAGTACAATATTAGCTTGGGACATTCAACCGCATACCATCCTCAAGGAAATGGATTGGCGGAGTCATCTAATAAATCTTTGGTTAATATCATTAAGAAATTGCTAGAAATTAATAAAAAGGGATGGCACAAGAAGTTAGTAAATGCACTATGGGCTGATAAGGTGAGTCAGAAAAAATCTATTGGCATGTCTCCTTTTGAGTTGGTGTACGGGACAGACACGGTTTTTCCTACTTCGCTTGCTGTCCCGGTAGTCAAATTGCTTTAGGAATCCGGTAGTGAGGAAGATCCTATGCCGAGAAGGATTAATCAGATGATTCATTTACAACAGACACGGGAAGAGGTATTTCAAAATACTTGCAAGTTGCAGGAGCGCATCAAAAAGATTTATGACCGGAAGGCAAAAGCGGACACATTTCAACTAGATGAGGTAGTTTTGAGGTGGGATGCCCGACATGAAGACAAAGGAAAGCATGGCAAATTTGAAAACTTATGGAAGGGTCCTTACAAGATTGCAGCATATCGTGGCCAAAACGCTTTTCTTCTCAAAGAAATGAATGGAGATGAGTGTCCTGGAGGGCCGATTAATGGTCGGCTGCTAAAGCGATACCACTTCTGAGTATTTTCAGCTCATTTCCTCATCATTGTACATATCATTTTACTTCTGTTTTATTGCACATGTGTACTAACTTCTCATCTTTAGTCTAGGGCCCGCAGTGAAGGCTATAATTCTGAAAATGGAGGTTAGTTGGTTTGAAGTTTGTCAAGTCAGTTGTATCATTCCTTTTAGTTTCGAATCAGTTTTTCTCAAAGTGGTTTTTGTTTTTAGTCAAATTGTCAAAATTTTGTGTTGGAATAATGACTCCATAGCCCAATGGATGAAGGCACTGTCTAGCTCTTACAGAGATCTGCGGTTCTTGGCATCTCCAAGGAGCTACCACCCCCATTGGAGCCAATGTTAGAGTCGGTCTAGTTATCTCTCCATCAGAGATCAAAACTCTTTTTTGCATTTCATGTTTAGGTGTCCCATCAGTTTCGATCAGTTGCATTTCATTAGGCATGCCATAAATCTGATAGAATGGTTTGTGTCACTCATTCCCCTCGTGTTTGGCACTGCTGGTTCAGGTCTATTCATAAAAATCAAGAGGTCTCAAAAGGTCAAATTTCTAGGTCATGACAAGTGTTCTCGCTCATTAGGTCTAGGGTTAAGTCAATTTGGTTTTGCAAAGTTTAAGAAAGCCAGCAGGCCAGAGGGAGGACCTCGATAGGTGGTTACCTCAATAATTTTTATCATTATACTGATAGATTAGGACTTCTCTTCAAAACTCTGTTTTGAAGATAAGTCGTCATCTCATTTTTGTAATAAATTTTCAAAAATTTCAGTTCTTGAATTGTCCAAGTGCAGCCTTGGTCTCCTTTTCCAGATTATATCATAGCTATCCCTGCAAAAAATTGTCAAAGAAAATCATTATTTCAACCAAATTTAAGGAGGAAAGCAAAAAGTCAGAAGTCTATTAATCCTAAAAAAGTGTCAAAGACAAAACATTACAAAATGGGTTATGGACCAAGCAACAATCAAAAGGGAGTCTTTATAAAGATATTTCAATACATTTTCAAATCATTGCACATGCCAAGAGTGGAGAAGATCGTTCCAAGGAAAATTTGTGAGTTTGAGTGGAGGTTGGAGCAATTTTCAGGCGCACGATGCACAGGGTTAGGTGCGTGACGCATTGGCTGCGCGCGGCGCACTGGGCACAAAGTCACAGTGTTAAATTACAAGCACGTGGCGCACTGGGCAAGGCGTGCGGCGCTCACAGTTTGGAGCCCGAAACTTGTTTGAAAGCGCATCAAATCGCCTCCTCTCCGCATAACATTGTCATGTAGGCTCATATCCATTACCTTTGCTTGGCTTTTAAAGGTTAATGTGATGGGTTCATGAAATGTTTGCCGTAGAGATCCAAGTTGGAAAGCCCTCCTTTTGTCAATGTAAAAAAGTGTTGTAGGGTTTGAAAACAGCGTGTAACCAAGGTTGTGTTTTTCCCCATTTCCCTTTGTTTCTCATTCCCAAATTCACCCATTATTCTTCCCCATTAATTCCCTCATTAATCCTACACTACAATCCCTAAAATCCTAGTCCCTCACCTCTATTAAAAACACATTAATCCTACCTAATATCCCAAAACCCCAATCCAATATTTACATTTCCCCTTCCTTCCCTAATTACATTTTATTTCCAAAGTCCCTAATTCCCTAATGTTTTCCCTTTCCTAATATTCCCTTGTGCATTTGTTTCCCCTTGGTCACAACATTGTTAGAGCAAAGAACAGTTTGCATTCAATTGTAAACACGGTTTTATACATCAGCATATATATTCCAGCTATCTTGTTTTTAAAGTCATGTCAGAGATGGATTCAGTTTATGAGTAGGAGTATGACAATGATTCTACAGCAGAGGTTAATGTGCCACGAAGGTATCACAAAAGTGGCAAAGGTGGTCAGCATGTCAGGGAGGAGCCTAATTCTTAGGCTCAATTGCGGGCTTGCCCACTTGTAATGGATTGTTTTCAGTGTCGTTCATGTTTCCAATATTGTGAGATGATCTCACAAACCCAACATCATTGTGAACTAGTTCGTTTATTTGTTCTTCATTTACATGATGGCCATGTAAGCCTCGCCGGAGTAAATTTTACCTTGTCACCAGAGACTATTGCTCAGGCCACTAGGATACCAAATGTAGGAGAGGAATGGAGCAAACGCCAGCAATTAGACAGATTCTACTATGAGCCATACATCAAACCCAGGTATATGAGACACTTGAGCACAGTTTTTCCTTTCAGATTCCTGAGGGATGAGTTTGCACCATTGATGAAACTCATCATTTGGTATTTCAGTTGCGAGGGCAGATTCTTGCGTCTCTATGCGTACCATGTGCGTTTGTTGATGCATTTCACGAGGGTACGTATGATGAACGTTCCGTACTTCATGTGTCGCAACATAGAGAGGATGGTGACTTTAGTACAAAGGAAGACCCCACAACAGCAGCATAGAAGCATATATCATTATGCGCTGATCAAAATCATAGTGATACATCAGTTGACATAGCAGGGCATTACTTGGGAGGATTTCATCTCCCGTGACTTCTTCTCAGTGCCAGAGTTGCTTCCCGAGATAGTTCATGATGAGGGAGTGCCTTCACACCAGCCGGACATTCCTGAGACTGAGCATATAAGTGCTCCTCCGTATGTGACATACTAGCGAGGCCACAGGGCCTTATTTGCATCTACACGACGAGTACTATCTCCACCCGGGGTGGAAGGGGTCTCGTTGACTCCATCAGCACAGCGAGTATTATTTCCACATCATGTGGAAGGGGTCTCGCCTTCTTCTTCAGCACAGGTATAGATCCAGGACAAGGGAAAGAGGCCTATGCATGATGAGGGTCCTTCAGGAGGCCGGGACACGGATTTCACTATCATTGATGTTGATGCAAGCTCTCCTAGCTCGGAGCTAAAGGAGATCATCCGGGAGCAAAGGGGTGAGAATGAATCGCTGCAAAAGAAATTGCAGATGGCTAAGTGGGTAATAAAATACTTGGAGCAGTGCAACAAACAGCTAGAGGATGAACATACAATTTATGAGCTGCAGCAAATCCGTGAGGATCGAGAATTAGACCGAAAGAGACCCGGTGATATGACACCGATTGATCGAGAGTCTATGCTCATTCATGTGAACTCTCATCTGGAGAAATTGTTGGCAAAGGCAAACAGAGACAAAGACATGCTTTGTCATATGAAAACTCATTATTGGGCACATATGCATGTCTGCAAAGCAAAAATGAAGATTCTAAAGAGGCAATTGAGCAAAGCACTAAAATGGCAAAAAAAGCTTGATCCACTCCAAATTTTGGCCGAGGATTCATTGGCGGAGCACAATACATGATGGAGGGTCTTCACTCTGAATTTGAGCAAATTTCGAGAAATTTTTGTCATTTTGAAAATTTTGTCCTAAAAACAGGTTTTTTGGCTCAACGCGTAGTCCGTCGACGCGCGCGCTTAAGATTGGGACACTTGCTGGAGGAAAACTTTAGATTTTTGGGTTTGTCATGGTAAATTATGCATGCTCAGCTATTTCCAAAGCATTTCATCAAGTTCTGGGTGATCAAAAGGCCCAAAAACACCATGAAAATCACCTTTCTGCCACCTTTTGCACCAGCAGGAAGTACTTTCGGGAGAATGACATTTGGAGGGGGCAAATGAGCTCCAAATTGAAAAATTCCACTTGGGCTGGATAGCAGACATACAGGGCTTTCCAACCAGCTATTGTGAGCTTGATTTGGATGTCAGGAAGTGCCCCAAAAGCAGGTTGAAATATGTGTGGCGCATAGGGCTCAGGTGCGCGATGCACAAGGCTTTTTGGCCAATTTTTCATCTTTCAGCTCAGGAATGCAGCCAGTTTGACCAGTTTTTGATTTGCGATGTAATTTTTTACTCCTCTTGATGTAATTGATTAAACATGATGTAATTTTTACACTTAGTTACTTGTTCTAGAAGATTCATTCACCAAAGAGTGAAAATTTAATGAATGAATTGGTTTCTTACCTTATAGAGGCAAGTTGTTTTGACTGCCTAGATTGTAGTGCCTTGTTTAGAGTTGGTTGAAACAGCTCCTAGGATGGTGAGCTCGACCCTTAGAGGCAAGGAAATTGGTTGGATTGCCTATATTATGTATTTTCTAAGTCATTTTCAGGGTTGGACTCTTGGGAAAAGCTTGATACTCTATTGTACATATTTTATTTGCATTTTTGGCAAAGGAAATACCAGGGTTTTGCAACACTGTTTGGGATTCATGTGGCTTTCTGTGTTGATGGTGTGCTTCTTTCAATATTTGTAAGTTGTTTATGTGTATCATTTTCCTTTTCTTATCTTCTGCAATTGAACAAATGAAGTGTTAAGGTAGAATCCATAATTTGTTATGCTCTGCCTTTAAGTTTGTTTGATTTTCCATGTTTTCATCTATTTATGGAGAATCCTTGAAAGTTTCTTGCTCTCCTTAACTTCTCACCAGTTAGATCTAGCCATTCATTCTCTTTAAAGGCATCAAGACAATCGCCTACCTTGCCCCAAGTAGACCTCTGCAAAAACTGTGTCTCATCCCCGCACCCAAATTTGCCTTTCCCTTAGATTCAACAAAACTTCAAAAAATCAATTTCAAACTCCTTATACTTCATACCTAGCCTAAAATTAATTACCAATTTAGTCATCTCGAGCCTCATTGATCACCTTTTGCCGAGGTTGACCCGGAGAGAGCCCTCTCCTGTCCTCGTAGGGCTGGCTACGAGGCTGAGCGTGGTTTGATGTAGCCTTGAGTTTTACCTTATTTCAGCCTAAGGTAGATTTGAGCGCTAATAGTTCTGACCATAAGTTGATTTGTATTTATGGAAAACTAAACAAATATGAAGGCCGCGACCCTCTCCTTTTTGTATAAGTATATATAAGGACTTTTATTAGACTTCAAGAGTCAATGCATAAGGGTTTTCCCTTCGACATTACTGTAATTTGTATTTAGTGTTTTGGTCTTTCATAGCCCTGATAGGGCTGAACGTTTACAAAAAATGTTGTTGTACCATATATCTATATCTATATCTATATATATAGATATGTTTTATATAGTAAATGCTATGGATATGTTTTTAGTATTTTGAGATATGGTTATTTTGTTATTTTGTTTCATGAGTTTTAGGTTCTAACCTTGAAAATTAATTTATAAGAAAGAATTATCTTCTTGTTAACTAAATCAATAATAATGTATATATTTTTAATTACCAATTTATTCTAAGTTTTAAGGGCTTCTTACTGTAATAGAGAATCATTTTTGGATAGTTCTGGCTTTCTTGACTATCCACATTCATATTTATCTTGCACAATGCTTGTTTAGCATTTTTATTTCTTTTTTGCATATTAATATAAGTTCACCCTTTTTTCCCATATATATATATATATATATAGTCAAGAACCCAATGACCCCTATAATGGGGGACTACTATTGGTTCTACGAGTCATAAGCTCCCTTTGTTCAATACTAAGAATGTTAGTGATCGAGGTGGATATTGCTGACCACCCGCTTATTCCACTTGGACACCCAACACTCTATCCCTTCAATTTCCTAATTTCTAGCACAGTTCATTATTTTTTGCCGTTTTTCAAGCTCTGAAATTTCAGAGCCATTTTGAGGCACAAAATAATGTTTTTTATTATTTATTATTTTCTTTTTTTTTTCTTTAAACATTAAAACCCATAGCCTATGGCAAGGGTCTATAGTTAAGAATTGTAGTCCTCGAATAGATATTTGTAATGAGGTATCATACATGTCAAACGAAGATTGTATGCAAACCTTACCATCCCAAGAAGTTGATGTACCAACTAATTACCCCAACAAGGCCCACAAATGTTTTGCACTTCATCTCTTAGGGTTAAGGTTTGGGATGTTTATGGTTTTCCATTGTTTCTCAATAATAAAAAGGCCTTTGAAGACTCATTGTAACATAGTTGAGATACATGTAGTTGTCACATCTCTTTTGAGAGATAAGCAATCACGAGAGCTATTTAATTTCTATTATGCATGTAAACAATTCTCAGTATTTGTTATTAATTAATTAACATTCAGTTTTCATTGTAGATCTATGTTTTTATTTAAATTTGTATTTCATTTCATTTCTACATAAATCTGAATCAGTGGTATCAAAGTGATCTTTTTTTTTCCTGTTTATTTATGCATGTCCCCAATAAGGTCAAGGTATAAGGAGCTAGAACTTGAACTAGTTGAACCCTTGGAAGACAGGCCTCACAAACCTGGACAACCTCCCATGGCAAAAGAAAAGAAACATGAAGGAGTAAGAGATCCTTTCAAAATGTTGCCTGAAGAGGCACTTGAACAACAAATAAATGAGATGATGGATAACCTTTCTGAGATCCTTCAACGAGTATCAATGAGCGAACCATCTTCATTCAATAGTCACTTTCGAGGCACCTCCCCCTTCAAGGTACATGTTAGCTTTGACATTCCTATATTTGAAAGTGAAATAGACACATATGTTGTAGATAAATGGTTAAATCTACTAGAAGGATATTTTTTGGTCCATAATATTTTGAATAGGGAAAATATTACTTTTTCACTTCTCAAAAGCCACCCCCCATGTCAAGCACTAGTGGGAAACGTGTTGTGAGCAGAGGGACGAGAAGGAACCCTCACTATTTTTAGCTGCGCCCATTTGGAATTCTTTTCGATACACCATCAAGGAACAATATTAACCTATTGGGAGCTATGAAGATATGTACATAGAATGGACCACACTATGGCAGGGAAGGGACCAAGACGTGTTGCAGTTCACAAATATTTTTCATACCCTTCGTACAAAGTTGAGCATCAAGAATTCTAAGTGGCATTTGGTACTCAATTAATTTAATCATCTACAAAAATACATCCAAGAAATGATGAAGTTCCTAGACATATCCTCACATCGCGTCGCACAATGATATGTTGTCAAGATCGAGTAGAAATATAAACAGAAGAAGCGAGACTTTGGATTTATGATTCTGGAGGAGGGAAAAGGTACGTCCAAACCAAAGAACAAAGGATAGAGCCAAGCTGGGGTGACTCGGGAGAACCCATTGAAACTAAAAGAAAAGATAAGCACAATGAAGATGAAGGAGACAGGAAAATGGTGTAAGTCAAAACACGACAAGGGGACTGTTAAGGGGAATAAAGTTATTGATGTAGAGTCGAGTGCCATTGTTGCCATGACCAAGTTCTAGAATATTGGGCCTGAAGATCCATATGAAGGGGAGTGTCTCTTCCACACATAGATGTGGGTGAAGGCTTCTCTATTACAGTTCATTATCAATAGAAGGATCCAAAATAAACTAATCTCATTTGAGGTCAGGAAGCAGTTGGGCCTATCAAAAATACCCAACCCATAGTCATACACCATTGGATGGCTCCACCAAGGGCAAGATCTGTGCATCATCTGGTAGCATCGCCATCCCTATAATATCAATCCCTTCATAAATGAGTTGTTGTGTGATGTTCCCCCCTTCGAATTTTGTGATGTATTATTAGACTAATCATACTTGTGGAAGCGTCATATTGTGTATGAGTAAAGGCCTCACACTGCTATTATTACTTTGTGTAGTAAAATATATAGGATATCGGAGGCAACCCTACTTACCACCATTTCTTTGATCTTTTATAAGCAATGCAATAAGATCATCTCCCAAATAGGGAAATTTGTTTTCCTTCTAATTCACTCTCAATGTAAGGGGGAATTTTTTTTTCCTTCTGATTCACCATATCCATGTCCCCCGGGAAGGGTACCTCCACGCAGCAAAAATAGGTGTATAAGGTCTTGGAAGAATACATGGACATCTTCTCGTCACTGACATGGGTACCTTTTCATTGTCAGGACAAGGATTCGATTAATCTAACTCCTAGATCACCTCTTCCTAATGTGCTGATATACCGACACTCATTTATGGTAAATGAACAAATCAAGCAGCAAATCCAAAAGTTTCTAAGAAAATGTAACATCATAACAAGTTTTTCACCTTCAAGGAGCCCAATTGTACTCATGTATAAATAATATGGGAACTGAAGACTTTGCATTTATTATGGGGAACTAAATAAAATCACTGTCAGGAATAGGTAGCCAATCCCATGGATTGATGACCTTCTTGACCAGCTCAAGGGGGCCATGTACTTCAACAAGTTTGATTTGAAGTGTGGCTATGATTAGTTTCCAATAGAACCCATAGATGTATGGGAGACTACCTTCAAATCCAAGTAGGGCCTTTTTGAGTGATTGGTCATGTCTTTCGGGTTGATAAATGCCCCTACAACTTTCATGAGGCTGATGGATGACATATTTCACCCCTCCACCAACTCATTATTCGTTTCATATCTACATGACATCCTCATCCTCAACAAGAGTTGTGAATAGCATTTGCAACACATTCGATAGGCCGTTCAAACCTTGAGTCAACACAAACTATGTGCCAACTTGAAGAAATGCACCTTTGGCATGAACTAGGTCTAATATTCTAGGTTACATTATTGATGAGAAAGGCATGCATGTGGATCTAGCTAAGATCCAAGTCATTCAGGATTTGTTGGCCCTGACCACCCTAATAGAGATTCACAACTTTTTTGTCCTTGCCAATTTCTATCAAAGTTGCATGTTGGGATTCTCCCATTTCACTTGTCCTTTGAGTCAAGTTACTAAGGGTGGAGAAAAAACAAATTTCTCTAGTCTAAGTCCCAATAGAAGGGGTTCAGTGAGTTGAAGCAATTCCTTTACTTGACACCAGTAATCACATTATTGGACATATAATAACCATTTGAAATTGAGACAGATGTCTCTGATTACACCATTTGTGTAGTCCTCAGACAACAAGGGAATCTAGTGGCCTATCACAATGAGACACTCTCTAATACAATTCAAAAATACCCTACCTATGATAAACATATGTATTCCATCATGCAGGATTGTCAATAGTGGAAACATTATATTTTGGGGAAGGAGACAATCATCCACACAAATCATCCACCTCTTCCATTTATTTAGATACAAGGGAAGTTGTAGAACAACCACCATCAGAAATGGTCTACATACTTGCAAAAATTTCATCTAAACATTAAGTACAAGAAGGGAAGCACCAATAATGTTGCAGATTTCCTCAATCAGTCACCAGTTGTAGAGTTGACAACTTTCTTCGACTCTTGTGCGTAGAATACTTCTGGATTAATGCAAACTTACAAAAATCATCTAGAATTTTCCACCACATACTAGCTGTTGATGGATGGAAATGAAGTTCTAGACTTTCACCTCCAGGATGCATTATTATTCCACCTGAGACACCTTTATGTTCCTTCAAGAAAGCATGCCAAGATGATATGGGAGGTGCACTATAGTCAGGTCGCAGGACATTTTGGCTCAGGGAAGGAAATGGCAGCACTACCTAAATATTTTTATTCACCAAATCTTCAACAAGATTTTTGAAAATATATCAAATCGTACACTTCTTATGCCATTTCCAAGCCCACTATTAAGAATCGAGTCATGTACACTCCTCTACCTACTCCTGACCAGCCTTGGGATTCCATCTCCATGAACTATATATGTTTCCTTCCTTCTATCAAGCATGGTAACGAATGTGGATATGTGCTCCTTGATATATTTTCTAAGATGGCTGCTATATTGATGGCTTGCAAGAACAGCATCACAACAAAATACATTTCAAACTCTTCTTTGAACGAGTGTGGGCACATTTTAGGATCCAAGAGACCATTATATTAGACCGCGATAGTATCTTCCTCAATGCATTTTGGTCAAGCCTATGTTTTTTGTCGGACACTAAGCTCACAAATTCCACTACATTCCATCCTCATATTGATGGCTAGACAAAGGTTTTCAATAGGATGATAATGCACATACTATGCATGAACAAATCAAACCATCCACAAAAATGGGATGAGAGTCTTCCCTATGTGTAACATAGCTATAAGAGAGCTCTCCATAGTTTGAGTGGCCACAAACCCTTTCAGTTTGGCATGGGATTTGAACCATTGTGTCCCATTGATGTGCCAATGCCTCTTGCAACCACAAAGACATAATTTGCAAATGTTCATTTTAAAGTTGATAAAGCCACAAAACTTTTATCACTGCTACAACACCCTCCAGAATTTTAGCCCACATCCAAATTTCAAAGCCTTCTTTGACCTTGTATGTTGTCGTCACAAGTATTCTGAGTCATCGTGTGTATTTTGCTCTAACCGTTTTTGGTCCCCTTTGTAAGGAAGTCAAAGTGTCATATTTTAGTTAAGGAAAATGTCACACATTGCACAAGTCTGGTTTTAGTTTGTCTTAAGGGGTGATATTTGTCCTAATGAGTTGTAATTACCATTTTAACATGTATCACACTCATTTCCAAATTTTCAGGACTGTCACACAAGTTTTGTCACTATCATTGCAAAGTGTATCTTTGGTGTCACACTTGGTGTAAGTCATTGCAAAATTATCACATTGAGGAAAGTATGTCGATCATGTGTTTCTAAGTGAGCTATGATGTGTTATCAAGTGATCTAAGTGTGTGATCATACTCAAGTCATATCGTTGTTCCTTATGGTCTCACTGATCCCACACATAGTCAAATCTCGAAACTTCCCGACCGAGTAACCTAGCATCACCCATCCTTCTTGAATTTCTCATTATGCAATCTCAGCCCTCAAGCCTCAGTGTTGCTGCTTTGCATAGTACAATGCATTGTCTCTGCCTCCTAGAACTGTGCACTGCATAATAATAGTGCTCAATCCCAACCCTTGAGCTCTAGAACATCGCAACCTTTCTCTCCAGCCAGTCTCCACTGTGCATTGCACAATCTTAGTCCTCAAGCCTCAGCCTTGAGCTCCTAAATTGGACAATTATGCAACCCCTTGGCATCAATCTCTTTAGAACTACATAGTGGGAGACCTCAGTCCTCAAGCCCCCAACTTAACCTCTTTAGCCCCTCAACTACGCAACTGACAAGTCCATACTAGCCTCAATTGCACACCGCGTAATATTAATGCTCGATCTTGGCCCTTAAATTCTTTAGCTTCCCAACTATGCAATCCTTGGGTCCCTTTTTCAGTATGTCACATAGTTTTAGCTCAACAAGGAATAATCATGAAGCATGTCATACTAGGGGTTTATTGGACTGACGTCATCTTGTCATGAGTGGATTGTAGTCTTCGGTTTTATATCATGTTATGTTAGGATGATGGTGAAGGAAATGGAGAAGGAGATCTTGCTAGAAGATATCCTCCCAGTTTTGAAAATAAGTTCGTCGATTAAGAGAGAGAAAGGGGACATCATATTGTGACAACAACTGAAGATTGAAGATCACATTGAAGACTTCCTATCTTCAAGCCATATGGAGGATGAAGAGGAATACCATGTTCCACCTTTCATGAAGACACAAAGAAAGCAACAACAAAGAGTGGCTTAACATTGTCATGTCATCATGAAGTCCACATCATTAGTGTCATGTCATGAGTGATCATGTTCCACATCATCGTGTGGTTTTGTAATTCAATATTGGAAAATGTTTTGTAAAATGGAAGTTTAAGAGACATGTATAGAATGTGAATAGTCATGTAAGAGTCGAAAAGTCATAGAGAAGTGAAACAATCATAAGGGAAGTCCAAGAGTCACAAGAGAGGTGAATGATCACCGCATTTTTTATATATATACCATCATTATTCATGAAAAGTACTTTTCACGTTGCCTTCTCACATAAGACATCAGAGAGATAGAGTTAGTACTTTTGGGGAGCAAGTAGTGGTTTCAACGGCCATTATTGGAGCTAGTGATGCTCCTTGTATTCATGTATCTTGGGAATTTTACTTAATACTTGAAGGCAGATGGAAAATACGTTTCATGCATGGATTGTGAATATTTGTAAGACTATTCTTGAATGTTTACTATTCATGTTTTCTTTCATCTGTACTAAAATAGTTGAACTATTTCGGTTATTTTAGTGCTTATCATATTGAGAATGTCTTCTAATGGTTGTAATGATTGTCACATCTATGTGGACTATTCTTCTTGATGTTATGTGAGTTTTTCTTGTTTGTGTGTGTCTCTCCTAGGGTTGTACTATTACCTCTCTCTTAGAGGCTCCCTTTTCCTTCCCTTTGTTGTAGAAGATCCTCGATACACTTGGAACTGCACATTGACCGAGCACACTTTCTTGATTTTCCAAAGGCACATACATGCTTCTCTCTCTTGCTAATAGCTAAAGTGAAAGAAAATATTGAAGTATATGACTGTCGGGTTGCATTTCGAATAGGACTCCCACACCAAACAATGTGAGGTCTAATTGGGACTTCATATTGCGGTGATCCCCTTGAATGTTGGCGAGTCAAGCACCATCAACACAGGTTTATTGCATGCATCAAACACATTTGGAAGCATTTTCATGACATACTGGATAAATCCAATGCTAAGTGCAAACAATGGCATGATTAACATCGTGTGCCACATAAGTTTCAAGTGGGTGACAAAGTTTGGTTGCATTTGCAAAAGGAACACCTTCGTGGAGCCCATTAAAAAATTTGACCACTCTGATATGGGCCTTACACCATCACCAATGCTCTGGGTGAAAATGATTTCGAGCTCAGCATTCCCCCATTCCTTAGCCTACACCCAATGTTCAATGTGGATCGCATTTGATCATACTTTCCACCATAGTTGTACACATCAGATGTTGTTGAGCATCTCACACCAATAGAACTCGACCCAAATTTCATTGAACATGACATGAGTGATTTCCATATACAAATTACGAACTCTCTCCAATAGAGGTTCTAACTATATCGGGTTGTCAAGACCAGTCAGCTCCTACACTAAGGCAGGTGGCTTACCAGGGATGAAGTTTAGCAGAAGTTTCCCCATCTCATGGAGACACTCAACGCAATGGGGACCATTTCTTCCTGATGGGGGAGGACTCATATAAGTGGATATTAGTAGCTTCCCACCTATTCCACTTGGACCTCCAACACTATTTCCTTTCATTTTCTTAATTTCTATCAGAATTTACTATTTTCATTGTTTTTCGGGTCCTCAAATTTCAGAGTCATTTTGAGGCCCTAGATGATATTTTTTTAGAAAATGGAAAAACCCATAGCTTATGGAAGTCATTTGTAATGACAATTTGTAGTCCTTAGAAAGATCTTTCTAATGAGTTATCATACATATGAAATGTGGATCATATGCCAAAGTTACGACCTCGAGAAGTTCATGTACCAACTAACCCCGATGGGGGCATCAAACGTTTGGCGCTTCATCTCCTAGGGTTAGGTTTTTGGATGTTTAGGGCTTTCCATTGTTTTCAAATAATAAAAAGGCCATTGAAGCCTCATTGTAACATAGTTGTAAGGCATGTAGTTGCCACATCTCTTCTTAGAGAAGCTACCATTGCCCGAGATAATTTATTTCCATTTTGAATGTAAATAGTTTTCAGTATTTGTTATTAATTAATTGAATTTCATTTTTCATTTTCGCTCTATGTTTCTAGTTAAATTTGTATTTCATTTCATTCCTACACGAATCGGGATCAATTAGAGTCAATAATGAGGTATTTGATCTCATGGTCTACACCACTAACATATAAATCATCCCAAACTCAATATTATTATATAATATAATTATATGTATGTTTATTCTCATTTAAAACTCTCTTCTTTTACCAGAGTTTTTAGAATACAAGTTTCCTAGACAAGACATCTACCTTCAACAATATACTTTATAATAATGTTATTTAAACCCTGGTGTCATCTTTAAATTTTTATTTATCAAATTTCTACTTAGAAATTCTTGGCACGATTTTCCTAGCACCATTTTCACCTCCTATTGTAACCATACATACTTTTATCCTATAACATATGCATCTTTTATTATAAGCAAAAAAATTATCTAGTAATAACACTATTCTTGATACTTTACATTTAATTTCAACAATAATAACCTTTTCATCCATACATAAATATATATCTTTAAGGTACTAAGGTTTACAATAGACTTCTACTCTACCTTTTGAATATATGTATAACATTCCAATTTCTATTAATTGCTACCTCAATCAACATTAGACTTATTTTAATATTTTTGGGAACCAACTAAAGGCTTCCAGATTCTTCCCAAACTTAAACAAACTTATCTTTTTAGTTCCCCTTGAGCTCCTGTCTGATTGTTAGGAGAAAAAATATGAAATTTTTTTTCAAGATGTCACCTCCTAAACCCTTAGCACCATCTTACTAATTTTATAAGTTTAACCAATCTTTATCTCCCACTAGTAATCATTTTCAAAGGTAACTATCTTTGTCTCCCACAATTCCTTTTATAGAATCCACCACATGACATTTCTCTCTAGCCATATAAAGTTTATTGTGGTCCATATCTCTAGCCAATTCCCTTTGTTTCTCTCTTGCACCCTGCAATAGATCAAGTATAATCAAAGAAGGAATTATTCTTCCATTTTGTTTTTTCCCATCTAGGCATAACCGACTTTAACGATTTTTTTGATAGTTAAGGGTTAATATCTCATGTTAGCCTTTTAAAACATATTTTTGAGAGGATTAGCATACCAAAAATAATATATATATATATATATATTATTATATATATATATATATATATATATATATATATATATTATTGAAAATAATATTTATATCAATTTTTCATAGTTCTTTTAATTTTTCCAACCAATAATTAAATAAAACATCATATAGTAAATATCCCAGGGGTATTACATCTCCCCTTCCTTTAAAAGGGACACCATCCTCGATGTTTCTGGGGATTCATGCTCATTGAAGCAACTTAGGAAATGCATTTTTCATCTCCTCTTCCATTTCCTAGTTGGATTCCTCGGGGAAAAAGTGCTACCATTGCACTTTAACCTACGTGTTCGCTGAAGGAGAATCATACAGCCATAAAACTATATGCACAACAAATTAACAGACACACAAATTAAACTGGCAGAAAAGGCAGAGAACCATCATGTGGTCTCTCATGCTCATGTAATTCTCTCTTTCTTATTCAAATAATTTAATAATACATTTAAATACATGAGAAATTGGTCTTAAGATAGTGCATCTATCTTAGACTCACTTGGTTGAGACATTTTCTCAACTTACACACTAATTTAGGAGAGCTAGTTAGAGAGAATCTCTCATCCAAAACTAGACTCCTTTTTTGAGGAGTTCTCACGATTTTATTAATTTAATTTAATATTTGGATTTATTAATTGATTATAAAGAGAGTGAGGCTAACATTCCCCCCCCCAATGATAAATCCAATGAGCAAGGAACCACATTCCAAGTTCTCAAGTCGATCCTCAAAAATCATTTGCCAGAAAAGCCACCAAAGTTGGATGCTGGAAAAAACTCAAATCTGAAGAGAACATGAATCAACCGCATGTCTGATTCATCTCTGAATGTCGCTTGAAAACTCCATCACGTGCCAAGCTGCAAAAGGATCGAACTCTCATTTGCTTGAAAATAGGATCCAGTGTCCACTGACATAATTTGATGAACTCACACTAGTGTATTTGTTGATGATGATCGCCCACTAGCTGAAGATGTCAAAAAACAACTCAATGTCGCTTTTGCTATGATGAAAGCTGCTCACTATTGCTTTTGTTGTCGATCGCGCATTGGCGAATTTGCTGATGCTCAATGTTGATGAAAAATGTCCACTAGCTGATGAAGATTCCTGTTGGCTGCTTAGCTGATGTTGTCGAGACTTTTAGTCTAACAACCACTTGTCAATTTCATTGACATATTCCCCCCTTTGTCAGCTGAAAGGAGAGACAATCCTCTCCAAAATATATCTGAACTGCCCCCCTTCAGGTGTAGGAGAGTTTCACTATTGTACTCCCTCATTCAATTGCATGAGAGTACCATCGTAATTTGACTGTTGGATGCAATATGTGTGAGTGAATCCAATTGTAAAACTTGTACAATCTTCTAGATGTGGATGACCATTCCCAGGGATCAATCCATGAATAATTTATCTTCAATTTGGCTGGTTGTTGTTGGTTGCAACATTTCTTTGATGTATGATTGGACTTTCCACAATGGCTACAAGGATGGAGATCAAAACACTAATCTTCCAGATGACCGGTTCTTTGACAATGAGAACATTTCAGTTTGTCTACAACTTGAGTTTGCATGCATTTCTGTTTGTCTGGACTTTTAGTTTGTGTGCATTGATGTCTATCTGCAACTTGTCGAGAACTTGCTGAGGTGATATGTTCAAGTAATCTGGCACTGATCAACTGAATGGGCTTTAATAATCAGGGATATGTAAGTCGTCATCATCTTCGACATATCCTAATCCGCGTCGATTTCGATTACTTTGGATTTCTTCCCATGGCTTGATGATGGGTTTGGAAGAAAGTTGCACTAGAACAACTTCAACACTTGAAGTTGGTTGGATGAATGAGTTTGAATGATCAGTTGTATATAGAAAATACTTGGAAGCAACACACTTCTGTAACATCCCTCCCTTAATAATAAATAATAAATAATAAGAACTAATAAAAATAATACAAAAATAATTAATAATAAATAATAATAATAATGAATAATAATAAACCACTCAATAAATAATAAATAATAATCTAATAAATAATAAAATAATAAGTAATAATAAAAATAATGAATAATAATAAATAAATCATAATAAAAATATAAATAAATAAAAAATGATAAGTTATAAAAATAAAAATAGTAATAAACCAAAATAACAAATAATAATAAAAATAAAAAATAGGTAATAACCTAATAAAATAAGGAAAATTATCAAAAAAATTAGCATGCCGACACTTGGGGTGGGCATGTGGCATGCAGACACATGGAGGGTGTGCATGTGGTTTCCCTTCCAATGTTTTTTCTATTTAAGGAATGATGAAGAGGATGGAGGGGTTGGGATCATTCGGAGGTTCTGTCTTCATTCTCTTGGAAGAGTACTGAGACTTAGGAATACTGGCAGTAGTCGTTGATTGAGGGCTCGGGGGTGGCTAGTTGTAGCAGAATCCTGCACAATTGAGCCTACGGTTGGGAGGAGAGTCGTCCCCAACTCTTGTGGTCACTTCGCAGCCGGCAGGTATAATTTCACTAAAGAATTGTTTCCTTTTTACATTAATTTTAGAATTACTTGTGCTGTTACATATGGTATCGGAGCGGTTTAATCGTTAGGGCCTATGGGCATCCGGAATTTTACCTTGTTGGAAATTTTAACTTCACTTGTTTTAAAGTACAGGTTGATTACTTCGGGGAGGCGGCATAAGTTTTTTTTTAACCCTCACTATCCCATAGTTATATTTTTTCTTTATGATTGTCAACATGTCGTCTCTGAAAAAAAGGTTTTTGACCCGAACTTTCTACAACATTTCTCCATCTGCTATGGAGCAGATAACAAGTGTTTGTGGTTCCACCAGTCCCATGGTTTCACCATCTGGCACTCCAAAGTAGACTATTTTAAGTTAAATAAGTAGATTGTTTTCTTATTTTAAATCTTTTTTGCATTTTGTCTCTTTCCAGCTAATACTTTTTAAGTTCTATGCTTGACTCGCAGTTTTTTTTTGTACAAGTCACCAATTGCATAACTCTCTGCTGGTTTATTTCCTTCTTTTAATATATATAAAAAGAGTATTTAGCAGTACCATGACCCTGTCTTTGGTGGTGCAAAACTAGAGAGCTGATGGTATTTACAATCTGCTTACAAGAGTCAGAGTTCTATTATTTTGTCATCAAGATAATGTAAAAATTATTTAAAACTACATCAATCCATTTGAATTTATATATTGTAGACCAATTACCTAAGAAATCTGTTATTAGTAATTACCTTTCCTAGTTCATTAGTTCTCTAATATTTGGAACAGTATCACAGAGTTTGACTTCGATTGGGCAGGAAAGGAGCTTTATTATTTTGGCCTGAATCAAACTTGGGGTTGACCCAGTTTGAGTGAGTTTGATTACCTATTCATGACGGATCAAACTCTACTTGATATTTTCCAGATTTTTCCAAGTTTTTCTTAATCGGATTCAAATTCTTGAATCGTTTGCATCACGTAGTTTTTCCCTATTCCGAGTTTGGTAACTTTGATTTGGAATATATATTTCTATGTCCTGTTGGATGTGCGTTCTATGAGTACCTATTTATTTGCAACCGCATGTCTTGCTTTACGTTTATATATAGTATGTTATGAATGCATGGTATTTTACATATGCATCTTCCCAATTTTGCATGTAGATTATAGGATATGGCCTTTATTAATATTCATATTTTCCTTAGGCATAAGTAGAATTAAATGTGCCATAACAGCAAACTGGAAACCCCCTAAGAAATGCTGACTTATCTTTGTGCATTTTCACTTGCTATATGTTCCAATGCGTTCTGCTTGTCGCTAATCTAGACGTGTCTGCATTTCCTTTTATCTCAGAGATTTTGTTAGACGGTGTTAGTGTTTATTTGAAGGTTTACGGTTTCATTATGCTGGTTTTCCCTCTTTATTTTGAGTTGTCTGTAGGTTCTTTATTTTTCTTATCTTGATCACAATATTTCAATTATGTTTCCATCTTTTGCCTTCTCCCAAGATTTTGTTAGATGGTTTTTAGGGTTTATTTATGAGAGCTGAGAGTTTCATTTTCATGGCTTTAGGCATGTAGATTTGATATCGACGGGTCTGTATATTCTTTGTTTTGCCTGATCTCGGATGCATGTTTCTTTTTGTGTTAAAGATTCTGTGAAGCCGCGACATGACTAAATCGATACTGCGAATTGAATGATGTCAGTTTTCTGTGTTAATGTTTGTTTTTTTTCTGAACCCCATTTTGGAAAGGGTTATGAAAATCCTTAACCCTAGGTCTGTATGGGTTATAATGGATCTCAGCGCTAATTTTGCGTGTGGGTTGTGAATGATATTAACTCTAATTTGTGTAATGGGTTTTTAGAGCCCATATTAACTCTAATTTGTTGTGCATATTTGTGGGATCGATGGAATACTAAGTTGTATGACAGGGCTCCACTTGTTGATCTCCCTTGGTCTTCTCACCTGAACTGACTGGGTCACGAAGGGACGAGGTCGTGCAAAGTCCCAGGTGACAAAGTTGTTCCTTTGATGGGTTATATCTTCCAATAGGAATTAGAGTAACGTGTTCTGTTTTCCATTGAGGTCAATGCTGTAATAGTACAAGAGTTATCTTGAGTCAATGCATAACCACTTCATATACGATCTCAAGGCTTTTTTTTGAATGATCATAGCCATTCCTATTCCTTCCCAAAAGGAGCTTGTTGCGAGTAAATCCACTTTTTTTGGTGCTTCCAATTTAAGTTTGCATGCCAAATTTGGGGCAAAACGTTACCATATTTATGTCAATGGAGTGCATTTATTGTTCAAAGTCTGCCTTTTGATTGATTATGTCTTCCTCAGAAAGCAGAATGATGGGCTCTGTTTTCTATCGGTGTAAATAAATGTTAATGCAAGCTATGATGTAACAGTTCATGATTTTATCCATTGAGAATGCATAGCCATTTTATACAGGTTCTCAGCTTGGTGTGCATGATCTGAACTGTTCTTTATTTCTCACCGAAACTAGCCAGTTATTGAATAAATCCTTTTTACTGGAGCTTATTGTTTTCAAGTTCGAGCCCCTTGAGTGACATTGGTGTTCAGGAACTTTCTTTATCATGGTGAGAATAAAAGCTCCCCTCTTTCTTGTATTTGATTAAGGGTTGGTGCAATAGGATGCATAGTGTGTCAATGCCTAGCGACACATTTCTAGGTTAACAAATTCTGGCACCAAAAATCATTACTGTTGTTCCTTCATGGTGTCTCATTACATCAACCATTTTCTTTAGTGATAAGAATCTACATGCTTTTGCACATTTGTAGACACACAAGGTGGTTCTGAAAGAGGAGCTTTCTCATGCAGATCCTTTGGTTCTCTGTTCACATTAATATCTCATTATATGGTATGACATAATTAAGATATACTTTTATGATTCAGTAATTCATTGGAAAAGTATGTAATCCTATAATCTTGATATGGTATACTGGTTCACTTTACAAACACAGTTTAAATAGCACTTACCTTTAGTGATCATTTTTCACCTACATCTATGGTTCAGTCTGATTTAAAAACACAGAAATAACAGTATGTGAATGTTGATCATATCATTCACTAATTATTTGTTCAATTACTGCCTTTAGCAATAGCAGTTGCTTGGCATTTCTCTGGCCCATTATTGCAAGAACACAACTCTCTCAATATGATCTCCTACTGAATTTAATTTTGAATTTAATTTTGCATGGCAATTGCCATCCAAATTACATGTATCTGCTCATTTACTACTCATATCATTTGTATATTGAACATCATCAAGCTACATGAGGGTATATTTAGTCTCAGTGGCAAACCATACAGATTGGATTAAAGTTCAGATGTTGAGTATAATGATTGACAGGACTCTACATTGGACCAAGAGGTCCGGTTTATTTGATGATCTCGTGCGAGCCCATACGCACGAGGGAGAATAAGTAACATCATATGGGCTGGGGACAAACTCAATCAACATTACATATGCCAGTGGTTCCTTTGTCTTGTGTATAACTCTTGATGGATAGCTCTTGAAGAGCTATGGGACCATCTTGAGAAGGCCAAGTGCCTGATATTCCAGGCTTGGTGCCTGTTGATTCCAGGCTTGGTGCCTTATGATTCTAGGCTTGGTGCCTGATGTTCCAGGCTTGGTGCCTGATGATTCCAGGCTTGGTGCCTGATGATTCCAGGCTTGGTGCCTGATGATTCCAGGCTTGGTGCTTGATGATTCCAGGCTTGGTGCCTGATGTTCCAGACTTGGTGCCTAATGTTCCAGGCTTGGTGCCTGATGATTCCAGGCTTGGTGCTTGATGATTCCAGGCTTGGTGCCTGATGTTCCAGGCTAAGTGCCTGTTATTGGATTGGGATGCCGAAGTCTGGAAAGGATGTAAAGGACTTCGATGCCTGCGGCTGTGCGCCTTAGTAGTTGTGGAGGGAGTGGGCCAGCCTGCGAGATGCCCGGGGTCATTGAGTATCGGACAGGATGCCTGCCTTGGGGCAGATGAGGTCTGAGTCAGGTGCAAGCCTTGGGGCCAGCCTTGGACTAGGATATAGACTGGGTTAGGCTTGTGCCTGGTGCTGAAAGTGGAAAAAGGACAGAGATTCCTTGAGATTTCCCGGGGTGTTGGGAACTTTCGATGCCTGCTGGTTATACTAGTTCAGCAGAGGGTGTTGGCAACATGAAGTAAATAAAATAATAATAACTATAAATAATACAAAATAATATTAATAATAAAATAATTGAATAATAATAAAGAATAATTATAAAGAATAATAAAATAAATCACTTGATAATAATATTAAGAATAATACATGATAAATGATATTAAAACATTAATATAAAGGAAATAAGTAATAAAAAGAATAAATAATGATGGTTTTTTTTATGATATGAGAGACCGGCGGGAAATTTTTTTTTGAATCGATGGAGGCGAGGGGTTTTCGATCGGTGGTCGGAGACTAAGCTTGCAGGTGGAACCTTGCAGAGGTTATGAGCGGCAGGCAGATCCGTTTAGACTGCAGGTGCAGGCGTGGGTCTTCTTTCTGGCTGGCAGCAGGCAGTGGCAGGCGATGCCAGATTTTTCTTAATGCGAAGTTGCCATCCAAAATCTGTGGGTTCTCTGCATCCCCCAATAAAATATGGTCAACTCAAGCGAGGCGGTGGACCTGGACCCGGAGTTGGAGGATATTCTCTCCATGTGGGGTAAGGAACCCACAGAAAAAAATATTCAGCACTTCTTTGGGGCCTATAAGATCTCAGAATCGCCTGGTTTTTCTCAGGAGACAAACCCCTCTCCTTTAGTCCTCGGCGGCAGCTCTGTCAGGGGGTTTGCCAAATCCCGTATCCTGGACGCTAGCAGCCTGGCAGATATTCGGGAAGCTGTGGAGGAAGAACCGCCATTTGGAGGTCTTCAATATGCTCAGAAGGACAAGCTAAAATCGTCCCAGTTTCTTCCTCTAAAGGGATCTGTGGGCACAGCTGTGTCTGGACAATATGAGAACCTTGGAGAGGTCCCTGGCGGGGGTTCACAGTCTGCTAGAACTCTGTTGTCGAAGGAAACTTTTTTAAAAAATCTCAGTAGTGATGCTATGGGAAATCTGGGCGCTTCCACCGGAGTTCCGAGGGGATATCAAGAACAGACACAAGCTCCACTCCTCTCTGGGTTTCTATCTGATATTTCTTTGACCCCAGTTCTGCCTAGGACGGAGGTAGGTTCACATCCGGATCCTGCTCAAGAGGATCAGGTTGGGAAGGGAAGAGCTGGAGAAAACAGTGATTCGACTGATTGCACAAAGAGGGAAGGCGGGCGACAAAAACACAAAGGACAGATTGGTTCACAGGAGTTGGAAGGAAATCTAGTTTTAGGAATGGATATCTCCATTGAAGAAGCATTGGATGCTGCTGAAAACACACTTGTTGGAAGGGTCAGAGGGAAGCAGTTCTCGTCTTCATTCATACAAGCTTGGGGAGAACAAGGTTTTGTTTCAGAAAGTCCACTTCGGTTTGAAACACAAGTTCTGGCAAAAGGCTGGTTTTCTCTCCGCTTTGAAGATAAAAGAGATGCAACATGGGTTCTGGAGCGTAACTGGAGCATTGGGACTATCCCGGTCCTGTTTAAACATTGGAATCCACTCTTTGACGCTATGAAGGAAAGAACAGACGAGTTCCCTGTATGGGTGAGAGTCCCGGGCCTTCCATCCTTTTTATGGACCGAATCGGTGTTTGAAGCAATTGGCAACAGGCTGGGCACTTTCATGGAGGCCGACAAATCCTACTTGAAAACGAAGAAACGGGTAATGGCACGTATCCTGGTGAGACTCAAACCTAGTGGTGGCCTCCCTCAAAAAATCAATTTAGAGTATAAAGAGTATCTTTTTGAACAGATCCTTGACTATGAACACCTACCATTCCGGTGTCATATCTGCCACGTTTATGGGCACCTTGCTAAGGAATGCCCTCTGCACAGTCAAAGGAATTGCTTCCGCAGGAAACCTATATCCAAGGACTCTTACCTTCGCCAGGAAAGAGCTGAAATTGCAAAACAGTCAGCGGAAGTCCTTGAGAATGAGAACTGTGTAAAGGAGCCAGCAGGGGAAGAGGCACAGTTCAATGGGCAGCGCCGGGAAAATACACCACTGAGCTCAGTCCCTTTGGAGGAGATTGCCAAAGACGTAGAGGAAAATCCTCATCCCATCAGTGATCAAGAAAAGGCAGTGCGCCCTGTATCTCCTTCTATACACCCTCAAAATCCTGCGCATGTTTTTAATTCAGTGCATGTTTCCCCTTCTGTTCTTCCCCCACATTCTTCGGATCATCTTATCAGTATGGAAGCTCTTACTGTTCATCACAATCCTTCGGATACTTTGCTGTCCCTAGATCTGAATAATGAAGAGGATTGGCCCCCTCTAGTCTCCCCTCCTTCTCAAAAGCAATGCCCTTACAACCTTAGATCAATGGGGGGGAAATCTGCTCGATCTAATGTTGCTGGGGGGTTAGGGCAATCTCCTTGCTGTAGTCTTATAAAGAACAAGAGAGGTAGGAAGTCGTTCCTATCAAAGGCAAAACTGAAAGCAAAATTGGACGTGGCCGATGGAAAACAACAATCAATCCCCGGAGTTCTTAGAGCGAAGAAAACTCCAGATCAGGTTCCCAAATGATCCTGTCATCATGGAACTGCAGAGGGTTTGCCAATAAAACCAAAAAATTGGCATTGAGGGACTGGATCCAAAACTCAAAAGCGGACATTGTTTTTCTTCAAGAAACTCTAGGGAAGGGAGTTGAGGTGGAAGCTATGCTTAAGACACTGGTTCCGGGTTGGGTTTTTTCAGCCATCGACGCATCAGGTCACTCAGGGGGTCTCGCAATTGGATGCAAAGAAGGAAGAATCAAAGTTATCAATCAATGGGGTTCAAAGAATGCTCTGGGGATGGAGGTCCTCACTCCTGTCTCCCCTCGTACTTTCACCATTTTAAACATCTATGGTCCCTGCCAAGGAAGAGAATCCTTCTGGCTGGATATGATGGCTAAATCGTTTATGAAGGCCTCGTTGCTGATTGTGGGAGGTGACTTGAATTTCACTATGGGTAGAGCTGAGACATGGGGACCCACAGCTAGAGAGGATCCCTTGACAGACTTTTTTCACAAACTTATTGAAGATCATCACCTTGCAGATCCTCATCCGATAAAGCTCAAGGCCACTTGGCGAAATCGAAGAGTAGGGGAGGACCGGATAGCAAAGCGACTAGATCGCTTTCTCCTATCAGAGGATCTCATATCAACTACTCCTATAATCAGACAGTGGGTGGAGGAAATTGGTAATTCAGATCACTTTCCGATTTTTCTGGACTGTGCCATTCTGCCTCCAAAACCTCCGGCTCCTTTCAAATTTAACCTAGCTTGGTTGCAAGATCCCACCTTCGTTGCTATTTTCAAAAATACATGGCTGCACACGAACTCAAGCTCAAGAGAGAACAAAGGTTTTCTGTTCATGGAGAACCTTAAGAGATTAAAAAAAGCAACAGTAATCTGGGCAAAAGAAAGGCGGCTGAATCAGAACGAAGCTCTTCGTAAAATCAGGGAGGAATTGGCTCTGCTGGAGAGCCCTGAGGAGGATGGATATCAATCTCAAACTTCAAAAGACAGAATTCTACAGCTGGAAAAAGGACAAAATAAAATTCTCTTAGACAAGGAAGACGAATGGAGGATAAAGAGCCGGGCAATATAGCTAAAATCGGGTGACGAAAATACCAGGTTCTTTCACAACTATGCAAAAGGAAGGAAATCAGCTAACACCATATGGAGCCTAAAAGATGAAGAAGGATCGGAGGTTAGCTCATTTACGGAACTTGCCAGCTTAGGGAAGAGGCATTTCGAAAGGATTTTTGCTGATTCAGGGGAGGCCTCTATAGCGCAGGTCCTTAGAACAGCACAGTGCTTTCCGCGGTTCGTGGAGGAGGAAGAAGCAGAGGACCTGTCTAGACCGGTCTCTAAGGAGGAAGTCGAGGCAGCAATGAAAATAATGGCTAAAGATAAAAGTCCTGGCCCGGATGGCTGGACTATTGAACTTTTTCTTTTCTTTTTTGACGTGATTGGGTCAGAAATCACTGATGTAATAGAAGAATCAAGAATGAAGGGAGAGGTCTACAGGCCTTTTAATGCCACATTTATCGCCCTCATTCCTAAGAAGGAGGATTCGGGGATCTTTGAAGATTTCAGACCGATCTCCTTGTGCAACTGTATATATAAAATCATTGCAAAAGTGATTGCCATTCGAATTTTCCCCTTCCTGTCCAGGAACATCTCATCGGAACAGTTCGGGTTTCTTGATGGTAGGCAAATCCATGAGGCAATCGGGGTCGCGCAGGAGGTCATCCATAGCGTCAGACAAAAGAAAAAAGAAGGGAGCGGTCTTAAAAATAGACTTATCCAAAGCCTTTGATCGAGTTAGTTGGCTCTATCTGTGAATGATGCTGACTCATTTGGGGTTCAACTACACTTTCACTAGCTGGATTATGGGCTGTATCTCAAGTGTTAGTTTTGCAGTGCTGATCAATGGTTCTGCTTCCACTTTTTTCAATAGTCAAAGAGGTCTCAGGCAAGGATGCCCCTTATCACCGCTCTTATTTCTGCTAGTGGCAGAAGGCTTAAGCAGACTGATACACAAGGCCAGAAGAGAAGGGAAAGTAAAAGGTATCGAGGTAGCAATCAATCTCTTTATCTCCCATTTATTTTTCGTCGATGATATACTGATTTTTACAAATGGCTCATCTAACGAAATTAAGGAGTATAAAAGCATTTTAGACCTCTTTTTGATAGCCACCGGGATGGAGATAAATACTAGAAAGTCTCAAATATGTGTAGCTGATCTAGCAAGGAGGGAAAGGGATAGTCTATCCAATATCTTCACTTTCCCGATTCAGCCTCTGGACAATCCCTTTAAATATTTGGGTTTCTGGCTAAAGCCAGTGGCTTACAAGAAAGAGGATTGGCGTTGGCTTATTGCAAAGATTGAAGCAAGAATAAATCATTGGAGTTTCAGGAGGCTGTCCAGAGCAGGCAGATTGACACTCCTCAAATCTGTCCTGTTAGCCATCCCAGTTTACTGGGCTGCCCTCACTTGGGTACCTAAAAATGTGCTGGAGAAAATAAGAAATATTTGTTGCAGATTTTTATGGGCAGGCATGGCGAAGGATTCTCCGTCTCTTCCATGGGTGGCTTGGGATAAGATTGCAAGGCCGAAAGAGTGGGGAGGGTGGGGAATAAAAAGACTCCCTGAATTCAGCATGTCACTGGCTGCAAAGTCTGGATGGCGGCTAATAACGAGGGAGAACCTATGGACAAAGGTTGTCAGAAGAAAGTACATAGACCCAATCCCTTTGGAAGATTGGATCAGAAGTCAGCAGAAGAATCAGAAGAACATATCAGTCATATGGAAGGCTACGCTGGAGGCTTTCACCGTGATAGAACAAGGTCTTGCCTGGAAAGTTGGAGATGGCAGCCACATCAGAATTGGAAGGGACCCGTGGGTGGGATGTAGTGAAGCTTATAATCTCTCCCCGGGACTTCTTAGGCACCTGGACAGCAAAGGCATTGTCACTCTTAATCAGGTGGAGAAAGTGGGCCTCTCTAATGTAATGGGTCAGGCTTGGAAAAATGATGTCGATCTTGGTATAAATGTCAGATGGAAGAATGAATGGGCCTCCTTCATCCAAGAACTCCACCGATCTCATGTAAGACTCAAAGAAGGAAATGACAAGCTGATTTGGGCATTGGGTAAAACTGGAGATTACTGCCCCAAAGAAGGATACACTTTCCTAATGAATCAGAAAGGCTGGGATATTCCTGAGTGGTGGTCAAAAAGCCTATGGAAACTAACTAGTCCGGCAAAAGCTCGTCTCTTCCTTTGGTGCATGCTGAAAGGGAAAATTCCAACATGGGATAGATTGCAAACAAGATACCTAAACGGTCCAGGATGATGCCCCTTGTGTAAATCCGAAGAAGAATCCATCAGACACCTCTTTTCATATTGCACTGTTTCCTTGAAGATCTGGGATGAGCTCACAGGTCTGCTAAATATAAAAGCCCAATGGGGTTCTGCTCCTTTGGACGTGGCTTGGCAAAACTGGTGGCAGAATCATCCAGACGGCTCTATGAGGAACTTGCCGGTCATTTTCTTCTGGGGTGTGTGGTTAGCAAGAAACAATAGTATTTTTCAGGATAAGTCCACTCCTACAGCTGTTATCGCTCAAAATTGTGCAGTGATATACTCCACTATTCCAGCTCCCGAGGTAAAATCCAATCCCTCTCGAGACAAGCACTACACCATAAGGGAAGGCATTCCATGGGCATTTTTTGACGGTGCATCTCAGAATAATAGGGCCGGCGCTGGCATAAGCATTCATCTCTCAGTAGATCATTATCTAAAGGCTTCAGTTGGTCTGGGCTCCGGGACAAATAATTTTGCCGAGTTGTCTGCTCTTCATCTCCTGCTTTGCTGGCTTCTCCAAAGGAACATTCCTTCCATCCAAATCTTTGGCGACTCACAGAACGTCATCAATTGGGTCAATGGAAATTCTCTATGTCATAGCCAAATTTTAAATCCCCTATTAGAAGAAATAATCCTTTTAAAGTCGTCCTTTACCAGTTTTCATATATGTCATATCTTCAGGGAAAACAATATAGAAGCAGACCTTTTGTCAAAGACAGGTCTACAACAGATCCTGGGAGAATGGATGACTGAGGAATTTTATTTGGGTCAACAAGTTTTTTCTGTACAGCCCCCATTCGCCCCTCCTTCTTGAGCTGATTTATCTCCCTTCATATCAATCACAGGCTCTGAAATGACTTTCTTTTCAAATACTCTGTTTTTAATTAAAACATTCGAAATTCTCTCAGCCCTGGGACGATTCAAACAGGTTTCTTTATATCTGCCATCTCCAAAGCAGGGGAAACGATGTAGCCGATTCCACAGATGCTGCGGTCCACTCCTGTAGGAGTCCATCATTTTTAAAAATAGCATTTTTTCCTACAAAATTATCGCGGTTTTAGAATTTCTACCAGCGCGGATTTTATACAGTTCTGTGTATGTTTCACATAAAATTTAGATCAGAGGTAGCAAACAGTCTATTGCGGATCAGTCATCAGTGACAACAAACACTTCTTCGGAAGTGGCTCAATGTAAAAAAAAAATTCTCTTACTGTTAATGGAAAGCTCTCTGATTTTTTTCCTGGAAGAAAAAAAAAAGTAATAAAAATAAAAATAAAAATAGTAATAACCATATTTAAGAAATAAAAGAAGGAAATTATCAAAAAAGAAGGGTGTGCATGTGGTTTCCCTTCCAAGGGACACATGGAGGGTGTGCATGTGGTTCCCCTTCCAAGGGACACATGGAGGGTGTGCATGTGGTTCCCCTTCCAAGGCTTTGTTCTATTTAATGACTGGTGAGGAGGATGGGGGGGGGTTCCATCATTCGGAGGTTCTTTCTTGCATTCTCTTGGGATAATAGTATACCAAGACTTAGAAATACTGGTAGTAGTCGTTGATTGAGGGCTCGGGGGTGGCCAGTTGTAGCAGAATCCTGCGCAATTGAGCCTACGGTTGGGAGGAGAGTCGTCCCCAAATTTTGTGGTCACTTCGCAGCCGGTAGGTACAGGTATAATTTCATTGAAATAATTGTTTTCCTTTTGACATTAATTTTAGTTTTACTTGTGAAATAATAGAAGGTGTGTCTCTCATTAAAAAGGGCATGCATAAGTTGCCTTTTGACGTGGCTGGGAAATGAAGCTCTATCCAGGACTGTACCTTCGAACTATATCCCTGTATCAAAAATTTTGTGCAAGATATTGAATGGCAATGAAGGAGAACAAATGAAGGTACAGTAGTGATCATGAGATAAATATGGTCAGAAAGACCAGCATATAAGCAAACTATTTTCCAACCTATTCCAAGACATTAACCCAAATTTCTTACAAAATCAACAACATAAAAATAGAACCCTTAAAATAGACCCTCGTATTTGTTGAAGCTTTTGATGGAACTTTGTAACAAACATCTAATATCTTAAAAAGATGATAAAATTCTAGAAAGGTGGGTCAAAATATATGTGCTGGATGCTAGGCCCTTACGTAGAACGCTGAAACAAAGAGCGTAATAAAATAACAAAAGAAAAAAAAAAGCTTTAATCTCTTATTTCTAGATGTCTTATTTCCAGGTGATGTGCATAATGATAAACTTACAAAGACTACAGGTAAGATTTATTAGGCACCTAACTCAATAGCCAAGGCCCAAAACCATAAGATGGTATCTTTTTTAACTACGCATCCTAACAATGCCTCTATTAACTACCTAATATTGCAATACAACACGTTCATGACAAATTGCATCTGCTCTGTTTCCTACAGTCATTTAACACCATATTTGTGCACGGTGTACTTTTATATATGAATAACCTCATTTGATGCAAGGGGGTCAATTCTCTGAGAAACGAGAGAGATGAATATTTGCTTATCCCTACTATAAGCCCTTGTTAAAGTTTTTACAAGATGTTTCCTCTTATCCAAACACAGGAAGCATGCCCTTTCCCATACTGTGAAAATTAAAATAATGAAGCGTAGCCAGATTACAACACTTCAGGAAGATCACTTCAGCTAAGGAACCACATTCTTGCACCAATGAGATGGCCCATGAAGGGCAAAACACGTCTGAGGAATTTGTAAAGTTGAATCATGATGAGGGGAAATTACCATCCTCACTTAACCATCTAAGTTTCTAACCAAAACCCTTTTAACATCCTTCATTGATTTGCAAAACTCAAAATAAACAAATTCAAAGGGCAAATGAAAGACTGAAAATCTAAGTTTCTAATCCTTCATTGATTTGCAAAACTCAAAATAAACAAATTCAAAGGGTAAATGAAAGTCTGAAAAACTAGAAATAAACAAATTTTAAGGGGAGCAGAGCACCTGGTGAACGGGCCTTTATTAGTCTATCTCCTCACTAGAAGTAAAAGGTTGACACTGAGGACACATCTAAATGTAATTGTGATGAGGAACATATCATAAGAAATGAAAAATGTAAATGCAAATTAACATGATGAGAATGACGCATGCCTTTCAGCAAAGCATATCTTTTATCTTCAGCAGATCAGCATTTTTTTTCACCCCTTCTAACCATTTAATATATCAAAGCCATAAAAAAAAAACAATTTTTGATTCTATTCACTCGATCTCAAACTGCCAAAGTTCATACTACAACTTCAGCCATGGTAGATATTCATTTCATAAACGGTTTAACAGCAGAAAAACAACGTGCCAAGAATTGCAGAGACAGTGCGAAATGGAAGGAGATGATGGGTGTTTTTTCAGGACAATCGTCTTATAGACATGTATATCCGGCACTGCAATTTGGCAAATGCGCGGCAAGTGTTTGAGAAAATGCCCAAACAAGATGTCTCCTCATGGAATACCATGATTTCAGGATATGTGAAATGCATGAGATGGAATCCGATAAAGAAATAGTGTATCACAAATCCGATAAAGCCCTTTTAGTGCAGCCACAAAGAATTTACCTTTAATAATGAAAAATATTAACATTAACTTTTGATAGTATAAAGCCCTTATGAGCATGGGGAGCCTCAACTAACCCAGAAAATATTTAATCAACTTCACTGCTAGCCAAAAAAATTAATCACCACATCCACTTTTGAGAGTATATGACTCTCATCAGCAAAGGATGCATCAATAAGCCAAAAGGGGGAGAGAAAACCAGAGAAAACCCCACATCAACAAGCCAAGAAGAGTGAAACGATAACAACAACTACTTGCATGCTAGAAATCTTATCATATCGCTTCACTTCAATCACCACAAGATGCAAAATTGAGAACTCTTGTTAGTAGGTCAAAAGTCTAAAATTACCATTCCTCATTTACACAATAAAAAAAAATAATAGCTAACAGCCCGCCTCAAATATTTCAGTTTTGACTCACCACAAGCTACAAAAATTTCAACCTATTTCCACCAAAACCAGCAAGCGAAGTTATTCTCTTCCTACCATAGCTCCAACCACTGTACCTACCACTCGTAAGATTTCATATAAAATATGACAAAATTCCAATTGCACACAATATTTCATATTATATCAAACAATTTAGACAAACGCCCCAACTGCGCCAGATTCCATATAAAATCAAAACATATTTGAAAAATCCGAAGCAAGAAAAGCAACATCCAGTTCGTCATGTCATCACAGTACAGAGAACATGTTTAATAGTCTATCACTTCGTAAAAACCGGAGCATCATCCCTGTGCAAGAAACTGCGCATTACAATGAAGTTCATGGAAACACTCTTTTTCTTTTACCAAATGCTATAGTCAGCGTCCCTTATTTTGCGAAAAATCACCCAGACTCACATCGCCTAGACTTGTACGTCCATCAATCCATAAAAACCAGAGTATTATCCCTATGCAAGAAACAGGGCATTTACAACATTCAGAAGCTTGAATTTTAAATATATTCAATGCACTACATACGCACTTTTCATAAAATTTGCGCATAAACAGGCATACAGAAACCCAAAATGTATACAACATTAATGCACAAAACTGTTTACTATCTACATTTAATTGGTATAGAAAGTCAGATTTTGAAGCAAATGGGCAGAAACCCCTACTTGGCATATAGGAAGTTACGAGACCAAACCCTTTAATTCAATTCCTGCACTGCTCAGAAAACGAATAAAAAAACTCAAACACAACATAGCATGGAAAGTCAAATATACAAGGCAGACCATATAATTAATAAAATGATTATTTTTATTGGGGAGGCATGACCTTCCCCGTCAACCGATCCGGTTTTGGGTCGGTTGGCAGTGTCTTTTCTTTTTGGTGGAATATTTTATGCTTGATTCATAAATTTTATGACTAAACATCAATATAATTTTTATACTGTGACATGAAAATAGTAACTGAATATGATTAAAAGGAAAATGTCATTTTTTTGTGTTACTTTCCATAGGATTGATGGTAATCTTGTAATAGGAAAAAGATTCTTTAGTCACGAGACTCGAAGCACTTCTTCGACTTTTTGTGGATATTGAACCACATCTCCATGATTGATAGAATCTAGACCTTTAATACTCCTTATCTTGCATTCAATGATCATTTGAAAGGTGAATTAGTGGATGGATTAGATCATCTAGTGACTCACATCACATTGCAGTTTTTCTTTAATTAGCTATCCAATCTGGTATCTAAGGACAGATATATTCTTAGCAATAAGCTATAACAATTGGATTCTTGACAGCAGAATAATGTTAGCATACTTAAAGCCTGGTGCATTCATTAGTTCCTCATTGCTTTCTCATGCAGATTCTTTGGTTCTTTTTGATATCTTATTATATGATATGACATAATTAAGATATACTTTTATGATTCAGTAATTCATTGGAAAAGTATGTAATTCTATAATCAAGCTCATTCAAATTACATGTATCTGCTCATTTACTACTCATATCATTTGTATATTGAACATCATCAAGCTACATGATGGTATATTTAGTCTCAGTGGCAAACCATACAGATTGGATTAAAGTTTAGATGTTAAGTATAATGATTGACAGGACTCTACATTAGACCGAGAGGTCCGGTTTATTTGATGATCTCGTGCGAGCCCATACGCACGATGGAGAATAAGTAATATCATATGGGCTGGGGACAAACTCAATCAACACTACATATGCCAGTGATTCCTTTGTCTTCTGTATAGCTCTTGAAGAGCTATGGGACCATCTTGAGAAGGCCGAGTGCCTGATGATTCTAGGCTTGGTGCCTGATGTTCCAGGCTAGGTGCCTGTTATTGGATTGGGATGCCGAAGTCTGGAAGGGATGTAAAGGACTTCGATGCCTGCCGCTGTGCGCCTTAGTAGTTGTGGAGGGAGTAAGCCAGCCTGTGAGATGCCCGAGGTCATTGAGTACCAGATCGGATGCCTACCTTGGGGCAGATGAGGTCTGAGTCAGGCGCGAACCTTGGACTAGGATACAGACTGGGTTAGGCTTGTGCCTGGTGTCGAAAGTGGAAAAAGGACAGATATTCCTTGAGATTTCCCAGAGTTTTGGGAACTTTCGATGCCTGCTGGTTATACTAGTTCAGTAGAGGGTGTTGGCAACATGAAGTAAATAAAATAATAAATAATAAGAACTAGTAAAAATAATACAAAAAAAATACTTAACTTCGGGACGAAGTTCCTTAAAGTGGGAGAGTATGTAACATCCCTCCCTTAATAATAAATAATAAATAATAAGAATTAATAAAAATAATACAAAAAAATAATAATTAATAATAAATAAATAATAATGATAATGAATAATAGTAAATAAACCACTTAATAAATAATAAATAATAAAAATAATACAAAATAATAGGTAATAATAAAAATAATGAATAATAAATAAATCATAATAAAATAATAAATAAATAAATAGTAATAAAAATAAAAAATAGTAATAACCAAAAATAACAAATAAAAATAAATAAAATTATCAAAATTTAGCATGCCGACACATGGAGGGTGGGCATGTGGCATGCAGACACATGGAGGTGTGCATGTGGTTTCCCATCCAATGTTTTTTCTATTTAAGGAATGATGAGGAGGATGGAAGGGGTATTGTTCCATCATTCGGAGGTTCTATCTTCATTCTCTTAGGAGAGTATTGAGACTTAGGAATACTAGCAGTAGTCGTTGATTGAGGGCTCGAGGGTGGCCAGTTGTAGCAGAATCCTGCACAATTGAGCCTAAGGTTGGGAGGAGAGTCGTCCCCAAAACCATGTTGCGGTAAGCCTACTTCAGGCACAGGTAAGCTCAGGTAAGCACTCTTCATTTTTTAAATTTATTGTTAATAAGTCAATTAGATGTTGTTTTTGGGCCGAGAGTATTGAGACTTAGGAATACTGGCAGTAGTCGTTGTTTGAGGGCTCGAGGGTGGCCAGTTGTAGCAGAATCCTGCACAATTGAGCCTAAGGTTGGGAGGAGAGTCGTCCCCAAAACCATGTTGCGGTAAGCCTACTTCATGCACAGGTAAGCTCAGGTAAGCACTCTTCAGTGTTTAAATTTATTGTTAATAAGTCAATTAGATGTTGTTTTTGGGCCGTTACATGAGGTGAGATTTGGGCAGCCTGTAGGGCATGGATCAGATGGAGGATGGGATGGATGATAGGTTGGCCTACTGCTAGAAGAGATCTGCTGCAAAGGAACTGACAGTCCACCAATAAGATCAAACAAACAATGGAATGAGTGCATCTAGAAAAACAGAATTTTGCATCAAACTAATCTAAACTATGATTTATGAAAGGAAATGTTAAGAAATTCCGCAAGAAAGGAAAGCATGAAAGAATACTACTACAAATAAAGAAGTGATCATGATGAAGAAGATCTAAAGCAAAACATAACTAGACTATGAACCTGCTAAAAAGATGCAAACACTAGAAGTCCTATGAATGAGGAAAATCTGTGTTTTTGGGGCAGTGAGAGGGTCTTTGCCTTAAATCATGGTCCCAAAGGGAGGAAGAGAGGCCAAGGAACTCTTTCTAGCCTTTTTAATCTTCTCTTTATCACTACTTAACCTTCTATAGAAAGCACAAATGGAAGCAAACTACTAAATCATCAAAAGAAACTTATTCTTAACCATGAAAGAAATACATCTAACAGCAACCTAATCTACAACTGAAATAAAACATACAAATACAAGTAAATAGGAGCTTGGTTGCTTGGATTGGGCCCTAACCCAAGAGCTTCAATCCTCTGAGGTGACTCAGTGCTAACTCAAAAAGGATTCTATCTTTATTCTCAAAACAATAGCAAGATTACATGAAACTGTCACAAAATAATGAGCTTGAAATTGAGAAGAGTTTACATAAGAAAAAATCCAACAAAAACCCTGACCCTAGTGAGGCCCCAGGCCTCTCTACTTATACAAATGAAGCTACCAACAGCTTCCTTAAAAATCAGGGAGGCTTGGCTCCCAAAACTCGAGATAATCATCAGTCATCCTTCACTTGCTCTGCTGCCTCCTAGCGCATGATTCGGCTGCTTGTACTCCGAGCTGAATGAAGGGGAATTCGAAGTGAGGAGTAATAAATAAGGGGGATTCCCTCCTATAAGTCCTCTCCCCTGTCCACTTCGAGTTGTTGCTACCATTTGTCCACTAGATCCTTCACTTTGACTTCGAAAATCATCAATCATCTGCATTAAATACACATTAGACCACATGGCACAATAACTAACTCAATTCACTCTATAAGCATAAATATAATCAGAAAATCATGTAATAATCTAAGAGAATGGTTGGTTTGACTAGGTTAGGAGGTAAAATGAGCCCATATAACTACCCATTTATGAGGCTCATCACCCTATATGACCTGCAATATTATAGTTTATTTACACCTAATCTTGATTCCCCGACACAGCATGCCAGGCACTTGACGCTTCTTTCCTATCGAATCCAACACTCATATTCTAGGAGCAAGGTAGTACCTTGGATACTCCCCCCTTGAAGTGATATCCTCGTGTGGCACGATGGTAATCAATATTTCCCATTGATGTCATCGGTCCCTTTGACATTCGACACCAACACAAGTTTTCATGTCAAGGTGGTATCGTACTTGATGACCATTTCAGTTCTTTCATTTAGTCAAAGAATCCTGCATCACTAAGCACCTCATTCAACAGTGCTTACATCATGATATGGGGGAGGTACCCAAAGTTGAAGACTCATGCATACCACAACACTTCATTCAGTAGCGTTTCACCTTGTTTATGCATGGGGGAATGAAATTTAGTCTATTTCAAGAAACACCCTTGAGGGCATCAACAGTTATCATCATCAGTCATCAGCGCGTTAACCACCATAATGTTGATTGGACATAACCATTTCCTGTCTGATTGTAATAAAATTGTCACTACTCATCATAAAGAGCATGGGACATGCCCACCTTATATAGACACTTTTTTACTCTTTAGGTTTTCTTCAGAGCATTGTTATCCTTTATACTCGATCAAGAGGTTTCCCTACTCATCTCCATAACAATTTATCCTCTCTCTCAAAATTTGATCAGATTCTCCGTGATAATATAAAATGTGATGTGTTTCTACTATACATTTTCTCCTAACCTCATACATCAGGGGGAAATTGTTAACACCATAAAATCATAGAAATGCTTGTACAATCCAGAAGATGCTAAAATACATCCATAGAATGCATAAGTGAATATTTTTTAGTTGAAGACATCATGAATTAAAAAAAAAAAAAAAATTCTCTTAAGATCCAAAGTTTATAACGTTAAAAAATTTAGGACTTTGCGGCTATTTCTTCGATAGTTGTGCAGTGCATATAATTTTTTTCTAAAGTTGCTCAGTCGAGAAAATGGATGGCTCAGCGAATTCGGGACCACTTCAAACACTTGGAGGAAATTCCCTGAAAAGATCTCAGTCCAAGGCAGCCAAATTCAAGTCACCATGAAGATATGCAACCCTCAAAAATGGAATCATCGTGTCCTACTAATGGGTCATTGTCATGCACGAACCAAGGGATGGAAGATGGATTCAAAAATTCTATGTAAACAAGCCATGCGAGAACCAAAATATGAGACGATGTTATGCTGGCCAAATTTCTATCATAGCAAACCAAAATTCCATTGTTGAAGCCAAAGAGAGTAAGAGCACTATCATGTTTTCCATATTTCTTCTAAGCATTGATCCATAATCTTAGTGAGAGGAGAATAGTCCACCATTGGAGAGTCTCCATACTTCTTTTAGAGAGAGAAGAAGCTTGCAAAGAGATTGAGGAAAAGAACCTCCTTGTTGAGGATTTTTAGCACCATATCTAAAAGAATTCTCTTTAAGTGTCTGAGATTCATCTATTATATTCAACCTCTACTACCAGAAGTCAATAAAGCGAGCTTTTTCCAATATTGTGTTCACTTGTTTCCTCCATTGAGCATTGTTTGTGTATTTATCTCTTTGTTTTAGTTTATGTTTGTATATGCATTGTTTTCACTATTTGCAATGCTTTGTTTATCTAAGTTTGTTCACTAACAACACCAACTCTGCCTGTGATCCTTTGAAGGAACAACCAAATGCTCAGGAGGTGTCTTTTGGCACACCATCGCCACAAAAACACTACCACACTAAGGTTATGATGGTCCATCACACCTTTGGATATTTTGGAGACAATCATTTGATGGGTTGAAAAAGATGTGAATTTCAGTTGAATGATCACCTAAAGGAGCAGTCAGTTGAGTGGTCATTGGGTTGGTCAAGTAATCAACTAGAGAACAGTTAGATGAGTGTTCGACTAGCAAGAAAATTGATTGAATGGTTAGAGGAATTGACTAAACCATTGGGTTTGTTAGCACTCTGTAAATCCCTTAAAGCTGAGGAAAGGGATCCCGGAGGTAACCACAAACCACATGTAGGTTAAGGTCGAGTCCTCCTAATCTTGGAGAGGGCTCTCTCGCTAGATCAACTATCAATCAAAGACTGATAGGATATGGATTCCATACTGGTTATTAAGCACAGAAGGTAGATGATATAATATTTAATGAATATTGTTGGAATATAGGGCCACTGAAGTATAAGATCATAGAACATCAGGTCATACATGTGCCATCTAGATAACAGAGGCAAGGTAGGTGCACATATTTCAACTCAAATGTCGGTTGTAGTATAGTGAAGCATGAAGGAAACACAAAAATATTCAATCAAAATTAACAAATCATATGGTAATGAATTATGTTACATAACTAATGGCCAAATATTTAGAAGAACCATGACAGAGCAATAAATAACTCTATCATGTATAAGATCCATATTTATCTTGATCATATATGAATGAATTCAAGATAATATCTTCATAAACGAATATTATATTAACACAAATGAAGCACAAAATTGAAAATGCACACCACAAGAATATTTGAAACTGATAACAAAGTCTGCTCTGAGCTTTTTTATTAAAATCTATATAGTGCCTCCTCCAACTCTCAACAATTCCCCATTTTTTTCCCTATTACATTGTATATTTATCCATTAAATACCATTTCGGCCTAAGACCAGATACATTGCATTTATCCAACTAAGTGGATCAAAAGGTATGTTTTATCATAATAGCGAGATTCAGATCAAATATAGGAACAACATTAACTTAGAAAATCATCTTCATCCTCATCCCCCTGCAATCCTCCAAAAAATCCTAAGTTGCCTATCATTGTGCCAAAAAACATACTAAAAATCCTACTAATGCCTTGATTCCTTCCCTTTCTACCTTATTGGGTCACTTTTGGGCTTATCAAGTTCCTCTACCTTTGGGATGAAAAAAGAAGAAACAACGACCCCTTTGTGTTGTTTTGCAACTGCGTAACAGTCTCTGTTGGCGTGCCTTAATACATTCCCACATTTCTTAACTTTGTTACCAGGAAGTTACCAAGGCTTATTACATCGGAACTTTAACATAATCGAAGCATTATATAGTGTGCCACTTTGAATTGCGCATGGTGTGAACTTTGTGATATATCTACCTCCTAGGGTTTAGGCGAAAACTGCATGACCAGGTCCTAGGACTCAGGACCAAAGCCTTTTGGGGGATGATTCTTTGAAGTATTATGGTATTATAATATTTCCACCACATAAGACATGGGACCACACAACATATGTGCTAAGGCCTTTAAGATATCAGAAGTTTCAAATCGACACTTTTACTTCTAGAGCAGTGACAATGCTACTTCTCTAATTGCCAATGTATGACGTGGCCTAGTCCACATGGAGAAGGATGAGGGTAGGACCTGTGCGAAGTTTTAACACATATACTCCTTTATTAAAATTCTCCACTTTATAAAAACTTGTTAACCATTTTTTTGCCAACTTTAATTTAACACATAAAACATATATCCATGTTGTTATTGTTGTACCGATAGCCCCCGGTCCTTTGAGATTTTTATAATTATGGGCCAACCCCCTCATCGAATCTCCTCTATTGGCATTTTTCAATCACAGGTTCTTCTTTGATGCAACGACATTGATTAACCTTCGATCGTTGATTTGCAATCTGACATCACCCTATCCCATGTGTCGCCTTGTGAGTGGTGACACGTGTCACCTTTTTTTAGCCTCTTATGACCCTAAAAATGTTGAATCTGCATGCCATGTGTCCACTGTACCACCAATTCATTGCTGACATCATATGTCACGTGGCATATCAGAACTAATTGTTGCTCTCCACATGTCTCTCTGCAGGAGAGAGAAAAGAACCGAACCTACTCTGTTTTTGCGATGAAAATCTTTTAATAATACGTTTTCATCCCTCTCAGTGCTTTAACACTGAAGGCACTTTCCGAAAGTTTAATTTCATATCACAACTTTATAATATCGTAGCATCCCCCACTCTACCATTTCACTGATTGTCGATTTGTGATATGCAATCTACACCAAACCCTACTGGTTGTCGATTGCATTATTCACCAATTTGTCGACTGGACCTCGCCGATATGCTTTTTCGATACAGTGTGCTTTGGAACCTCCGATCGTTGATATGCAATATCTCTGATCACTAATCACAGACCTGCTCCAACCTTTGGTGCTACTCCTTTCCAAATATATGAAATGCGGGATCTAGGACTCATACTTAACCTTTTTCCTTTGTTTTCAAGCCTTTAAAGAGGAATCTTGATTTTTCCATAACTTTTGATGTTGGAACTCGTTGGAAAGCTAATTCAAAGCTCATCACCATGAAAACACATGCAAGATCATTTTACAGACACTTGCCAAGTAAAAATCCTTCTCAACCTTCCACTAATTTGATAAATAACATTTTTTACATGAAAACCTTTTAGACTATGACACCTAGTGATTCATAGGCTAAACTGACCAAAATGAATAGTAAGAGACCAACACCACTAATACCTATTATGGGACCCTAACATTGGCTCCAATGGGGATGGAATCCTCCCTGTTATGTGCCAAGAACAAAAATTAGACTAGTATCCTAACTATTGGGCAATGAAGTCAAAACTAAAAATTGATTAACTAAAAACTCACTAATTGACTTACATAGCTGAAAAATTCAAAGAAAATAAGAAACTTGACAGCATGTCACCAAAGTCATAGGGCCTTCTCCTTGGGCTTCAAACCATGATGATAGTTATCCACACCTGTTGAAAGTGTATACATTAGGTGATATCTTCTCTCCAAAGTAGTCAGTAAAGAAAATGGCTACTTGACTGATTTTTGCTCATGGTTACCTTGAGCAGACAGAAGAAGAAAGAGAGTGGAAACTCAAAATTCAACTGATCCTGGAAACCAACATCGGTAAAGAATACAATTTTCCATAAATCTTGCAAAAAACTGGCCATGGGATGACAAACCTCTTCTTTCAATGGTTACAAGAGGCTAGCAAAAGAATCTTCAAAAACATAATTGGTTACCCTCACCTGATGATTGGTAAGAGGACTCTATTATAAAGAAATGGGAGCACTCAGTTCATTAATATTTCCCTCTTTAATTGAGACAACCACCTTATCCACAACGATGATGTGCACATCCATAGGATCTGAGACAACCTGCTCTTCTTCTGCAAACTCTTCATTTTTTGAACCTGGAGGCAGATCTTCATGTACAAGAGGTTCTAAAACAACCTCTTCTTTTTTGTTGATCTCCTCTTCTTTAAAATTAACATTATGCTAAATACATTGATCAGGCTCAAGAGGACAAACCTAATGCATTTCTTCATCGACCTCTGTCTGATCAATTTCATCTTCAGTTGCAGAAATCATTGCTTGCTGGGAATCTTCATGAATATATGGGAAATAGACCTCTTCTATTTTTTGATCTTGACATTGTGATGAAAATTCACAAAGTGTTTCTTTAATTTCATCATCCATACATTCTTCATCACCATAAAAAGTTTCTAGATATTGGAAGAAATCTTCAAAACATGCACAACATTTTTTAGTCGAGGGTAGGGGAGGACAAAATTTCTTAAAATGCTCATAAAATATTGTGTGAAAATATGTAAGAGAACACAAACCGGTAGGTGCAAAACCTTCATACCAAGATCTAACTTTGTCTTCTAAGGTTGCCATGAACATATTCATTAAACAGTTCTTGGGAAACTTAACCCCGAGCTTATGTACACGCAAATGAAACTTGAGCAGATGTACAGTAACATTATCTCCTTCTTTATCTTTAAATGATGGAATATAGGTTAACCAATCAACACGAGGCATAGGATTTGGAAAACTAGGAATACGATATTTGTTCATAGGTGCATACCTGGCATTTTTTATTGTACCCATATTGAAAATAGACAACCAAAATAAATGACATTTGCATGTACATAAGTGTTGATAAATGGCAACAAGAAATTCCAATTAAAATTTGTCCTTGAATTTAAACTAAGAATTAAAATAGAATTATATTCTCATAGAAACTTGTAAATAGTTAATTAAGTTTAATTAACTTAATTAGCTTAGGAATTTCGAGTTGGAATTCTTTTAGAAGTCATGTATATGTTCTCACTAAATTTTGAGGGTCCAGTATGAGTTTACATTGAGTTTAGAGTTTAGGGTTTAAGGATAAAGATAAACCCTAAACCCTAAACTGAGTTATAGACAGTTAAATTAGTTCTAACTTCTTGTTGAACTAGTAGAGGATTAGCAGCCAGTTAGTGCACTGGTGCATCCATAGATGCTACTCCAATTAACTAAGTATTCTCTTATCAGAAACTCATGCATGTCAGTTCTGAGAAAGTCCCAAATGAGACTAGAGTGAAGGGACAATGTACTATCAGTTGTATGATTTACTAATTTGTATAGATCATGCATGCAATTAGGAAGAGGACCTAGATTGGATTCCATGGTTTTGGAAGCAATGGATTCCCATTAATATGGTTTATTAAACCTAGGAATTGCACAAGGAAATAGGGGCTCAACAGGCAGCAGAAATTGGCTAAGTGTTGGTTAGTGTAGGCTTGTGAGGTAGAGAGTTGATCATACTTGTGCGGAATTGTTCTTATGAGAACAAGCTTTCTATTATCACTCATATTTCCTATTAATGCAATATATAGTTGAGGTTTTGAGAAGTGCCTTTCCCCAGAGAAACAATTGTGTTATGTGTCTTTGATTATCTTCCTCTTGTCGATTATTGTTTTCATAGACTCTTGGTTTCCATTGTTTAAAGAATAGAGACTCGATTATTGTCTTGTGTTTTAGTACATTACATGAGTTGTGAATCTACAGGAAAATCTACATGGTATCGGAGTTGAAGACAGTATACTAGATGAGATTTTAAAGTTTTGAGTTTTTGGTTATAGGTGAAATTTGAATTTGCAATACATACTTCAGGATCGACGGATGGCATTCTACAATTTATAGCTCGAGTATGCCTTGTAAGGAAACTAGAATTATATAGACTAGAAGGACATAATGGAGGTTGTGTTGGAGGATAATGGCTTGAAGGAATTCCTTGATCAAGACATTCCTAAGACAGCAACATCAAATGCATAGAATCTGGTTGAATGGAAGAAGTGGCATAGGCAAGGCAGATAATCCTCGAGGGAGTTTGAGACCACATTGTCTTGAGTCTCCATGAGAAGGAAATTTTGTATGCTATGTGGAAAACATTGACAGACTTGTATAAGAACTATAGTGACCAATGGAAATTGGCACTGAAGGATAAACTGTGAAAAATCAAAATGGAGAAAGTCGATACTATTCCAAAATACTTGACCAAGTTCACTCAATGTCGTGATGAACTTGGAAGTGTTTGAATCATAATTGCCGAGGATGATATGGTGAGTCTTGCTCTTCTCGGACTCCTAAAGAGTTTTCATTCTTATCAGGACTCTGTCAATGGTTAGGAGAAGCTACCTAATTGGGAATGACTGTGGTCAGATTTGATGTAGGAGGAGATCAGGAGGAACACCAGGGATGGCTCTTCATCAAAGACTGATGATGAAGAGAATTGTGCCTTAGCGATTAAGGAAAAGAAAGGGAAAGGGAAAGCTTCCCATTCCAAATCAGATTCTTTTCATGGAGGCAAGAAGAAAAACATGACAAAAGTTATGTGCTTTCATTGTCACGAGCTGGGCCATTTTGCTACAAATTGTCCACTCAAGAAGTCTAAGAAGCCTCAGGAGGAGCAACACGTGAAGCTTTGGCCTCTCAATTCAAATTGGACTTTTCCCTCATTGCATTCATGGTGTCATAAATGATGGGAATTATATGTTACTTAGACAGTGGATCTTCATTCCACATGGTTGGTGACAAGCAGTTATTCAGTGACCTAGAGGAGAAAGATCTCTAGATGCATATCGAGATGGGTGACGACGGGAGGTATAGTGTTATTGGATTGGGCACACTGGTTACTTTTCATAGGGAGTGTCGAGCTCCAATCACCTTGAATAATTTTATGTATGTCCCTAGGCTGAAGAAGAACTTGGTATCTATTGTCATGCTTGACAATAGAGGCTATGATGTGATCTTCTCTAAAGGAAAGTCATTCCTTCGACACATAGCCACAGTTCAAATAAAGAAGATAGGGATTCAGGTGAAGAATCTACATAAGTTGGAGGTAGAGGATTTTGCTACTATGAGCATGAAAGAAGAGATGGTGCAGAGATGAGACATTGGCGATTTGTGGCACGGGCGATTGGGTCACTTGCATCATGGGGCTTTGAAGATCATGCAGCAGATCTCCACCGGTTTTCCTAAAGGTACACTAGAGAAATTTGATACATGCAACGGTTGTACTTTGGGTAAATACACCAATTCTTCCTTTCATGATAGAGACAGTCGAGTATAGGCTATTTTAGAGTGAGTTCATTTAGATGTGCGTTGACCATTATCGACAACATCCACAGCCAAACATAGGTATTATGTTATATTTGTTGATGACTTTTCTCAAAAATATTAGATATTTTTCATGTAGAAAAAGGATCAAAACTTCACAAAGTTTTGTGAGTTTAAAGCATCTGTGGAGAAAGAGTCGGGAAAGAAGGTTAAATCTCTACAGAGTGATAACAGTGGTGAGTATGTCTCAAATGAGTTTAAGATATTTTATGCAGCAGAATGGATTAAACGAGAGTGAATGGCACCCCATAACCCTCGGCATAATGGGGTGGCTGAGAGGAAGAACAGAAGCATAGTAGGGGCAGCAAAAGTGATGTTGCATGATCAGGGTCTCCCACTACACTTGTGGGTTGAGGCATGCAACACAGCGTTTTATGTTTAGAACCGTAGCCCGCATCGGATACTTGGGATGAAGACACTAGAGGAGGCTTATTCTAGTAAGAGGCCATATGTTGGTCACTTCAAGATTTTTGGGTCATCGGTATATTTCCATGTGACCAAATATGCACAGAAAAAACTTGAGTCGACAACTGAGTTGGGGATATTTTTGGGGCACACTAATACACCTCACAACTATTGGGTGCATTTACTGATGAGCAGGATGACAGTGGTTTGTAGGGATGTCAGATTTGATGAGGAGAAGGACATGTGAGTTTCCCTTGAGAGGGAGATTCAACTACATGCAATTGAGGAGATTTTAGCTCCTAAGTTGAGAAGCCTCCAATTGATGTGGAGTAGCCACATGCAGAGGATCCAAGAGTGGATACATCCACTCGGGCATAGTCTTCTAGAGATGAGAGAAAGCACAACAAAGAGGCAAATGGATTGCTTTTGGATTCTAGAGAGAATGTTGGAGCACCCACATCACAGTGCAAATAAAGGAGGTCACCTGATAAGTACATTGGATACATGGCTCTTATGAGCAGATGTGTTGTGACAGAGCCATCTTCCTTTGAGGAAGTAATGCAACAGTCGATTTGGGTTGATGCCATAGTGGAGGAGTATGACTCCATAGCTGGTAACAGTGTTTGTTATGTGGTCCTGAGACCGGAGGATAAGTCTGTGGTGAGCTCTTGTTTTCTTTATTGGGTAAAGCAAGCTATAGATGGTAGTGTGGAGAAGCATAATGCAAGGTTTGTGGCCCATGTATTTTCACAAGTATATGGGATTGACTATAATGAGACCTTTTCTCCTATTGCAAGGCACTCATCGATCATATCTATATTGGCACTATCAGTGTAGATGGGTTGGAAGATACATCAGATGGATGTAAAGATAGTCTTCCTTAACGACACGATTGAGGAAGAGGTGTACATAGAGCAGCCTGAAGGTTTTGAGACCTTCGACCATGAGTCACATGTGTGTCAGCTCAAAAGAGCGTGGTATGGGTTGAAGCAAGCACCTCATGCTTGGTACATCAGTATAGATAGCTACTTCGCTAGATTGGGCTTCACAAAGAGTGAAGCGGATGCAAACCTGTACCACATAGTGGTGGAAGGTAAATTGTTGATAATTGTATTTTATGTTGATGATCTTATACTTACAGGTGATGCTCAGCTGATCAAATCTTGAAGGGAGGACCTTGCAAGATAATTTGAGATGAAGGCCTTGGGGCTCATGCATTACTTTCTGGGAATGGAAGTATGGCAAGGTGATGGGGAGTTGTTTGTGTCTCAAGGAAAGTATGCCAACAAGATACTTAGGAGGTCCCGCATGGAGAGCTGCAAGCCTATGGAGACTCCTCTAGCTGGTAACTAGAGGAAGGAGGGTGTTACTTCGGGAGAGGTAGTGGAAGCTATTGTTTACATATAGCTTATGGGTTCACTCATGTACTTGGTGAACACACGACCATATTTATGCTATGCAGTTGACCGGCTGAGTCAAGTGATGGTTAGGCATACCAAGTTGTATTGGAAGGAAACAAAGAATGTATTGAGATACCTCAGGGGTACTACTTAGTATGGATTATGGTACAAAAGTAAAAAGGGAGTGAAGCTTCAATGGATGCATATTGGGTGGGGATTCCATCCTGTTAGAAAAGCACATCAGGAGGGATTTTCAGTATTGCGTCAGCGACAGTTTCTTGGTACAGTAGGAAACAGAGAATGGTCATACTCAGTTCAGAAGAGGCAGAGTACATGGTTGTAAGTCAGGTAGCATGTGAGGTCATATGGATGAGGAAGATCCTAGTTAGTCTATTTGGTTAGCAAATGGATCCGACAATGATTTACTGTGATAATCAGAGTTGTATCAAACTCTCTGAAAATCCAATTTTTCATGATAGGTCCAAGAACATTGATATCTAATATCATCATCTACAGGATTGTGTATTGAGGCGGATCATGTTGTTAGAGTACATTCCCATGGAGGAGCAAGATGCTGACATTTTGACAAAGGCATTGTCAAGATGTAAATTCGAGTTTCACAAAGATAGGATCAGAGTAGTAGATAATCCCTTTTTTGTGCAGAGGGAGTGTTGATAAATTGCAACAAGAAATTCCATTTTAAATTTGTCCTTAAATTTAAACTGAGAATTAAAATAGAATTCTATTCTCATAATAACTTGTAAATAGTTAATTAAGTTTAATTAACTTAAATGATCTTGTCTAGATTAGGATCTTGACTCCTTTTTATAATTTTGACTTTCCTCCTTGTTTAGAGTTTGATTTTTTATATTTATTTATTTATTGTTAATAAATTAATTTAAATATTATTTTTCAAAAACTAGTAATTTGGTTTTAATAATTATGTAAACATTTATTTTTCAAAAACTAGTCGTTAATATAGCCATTCCTATTAATATTTTTAATAATTAATAAACTAATTATCATTATTTAAATATTATTTTTCAAAAACTAGCCATTTAATATAGTCATTACTTAATAATATTTGTTTTTAATATATTAATAAATTGATATCATAATTTAAATATTATTGTTCAAATATAGTCCTTACTTGAAATTATTTCTCTACATTGCTCTCTATTTAAGTCTTTTCCATGGTCTGCCTCTTCATCTAGTCCTGATGATGAACCACACTTATTGGTTCAAAACATGTCGGCCAAAAATTTCTCTTATGTGATTTCTACAAAAAGACTTTGCTTAATTCATTGTGGATCACAGAGGCTTGAATACAGAAAATAACTTAATTAGCTTAGGAATTTCAAGTTGTAAGTCTTTTAGAAGTCATGTATATGTTCTCCCTAAATTTTAGGAGTCCAGTATGAGTTTATATTGAGTTGTAATTAGATAACCCAGTTTACTGAGTTATAGACAATTCAACTAGTTCTAATTGTTGTTGAACTAGTAGGGGATTAGCAGTTAGTTAGTGCACTAGCACATCCATCTGTGCTACTCTAGTTAACTAAATATTCTCTTTTCGGAAACTCATGCATGTCAATTATGAGAAAGACCTAGTTGAGACTAGAGTGCAGGGACAGTGTACTATTAGTTGTATAATTTATTGAGTTGTATAGATCATGCATGCAATCACGAAGAGGACCTAGATTGGATTGCACAGTTTTGGAGGCACTATATTCCTATTAGTATGGGATATTCAGCCTAAGAATTGCGCAAGGAAATAGGGGCTCAGTAGGCAACAGTAATTGGCTAAGTGTTGGTCAGTGCAGGCTTGTGAGGTAGAGAGTTGACCATACTTGTGTAGAATTCTTCTTGTGAGAACAATATTTGTATTATCACTCAGATTTATGATTAATCCAATAGATAGTCAGGGTTTTGAGCAGTGGCTTTCCCCAGAAAAACAATTGTGTTATGTGTGTTTGATTATCTTCCTCTTGTCGATTATTGTTTTCATCGATTCTTGGTCTCCGTTGTTTAAAGAGTAGAGTAGATTCTTGTCTTGTGTTTTAGTACATTACATGAGTTGTGAATCTACAAGAAAATCTAGCAGCATCTCCTTTTTTATATTTAAATGGTGGAATATAGGTGAAGCAATGAACACGAAGCATAGGATTTCGAAAACCAGGAATACGATATTTGTCCATAGGTGCATACCTAGCATTTTTTCTTGAACCCATATTGAAAAAAGTCAACCAAAATTAATGAACTTTATTCTGTATCCTTTAAAATCGGAGAAGCTAGTTGAATGATTCAGCCTTTCTGTGTCTAACTGTTGTTCACTATCAACAACTAGATCTACAACTTTGATGATCTTTCTGTTAAGTCCCTTATAATACTAATGTATTCCCTTATTATTATTGTCATTGTAGCCCCTCATTATTATTGTTGTGCCCATGTTGTCCCCATATTGTTATTATTGTGCCCCATAGAAGCCCACTATTGTTATTATTGTGCTCTTACATTATTATTGTTATGTCGGCTCTGATTATATTGTGACCCTTAGACTCCTATATATAGAAAGGAGCTTTTTTCATTTGAATCATCCAAGAATTATTCATTTTTGTAATTTAAATGAGGTTGTCCCCTCAAAGAGGCCGATTTTGAAGTCGTTGATCTATCTTTTCTTCTATTTTGTGAGCTAGTTGCATAACATTTGGTATAAAAGTTTTAGATTCTAGGGTTTCGCTGCTCCAAATAGGCCATCGTGTAATTTTCGTTATAATTTTTTTTCTATGAAGTTTCAGAAGTTGAAAATAAAACCCATTTTCACCGAAATCTTGATGAACCTCGGGTTTGAATTTCAGATCTTTTCTCACTATATCTTTGGATATATGTTGCAAGGAAGTTAGGGTTTTTGCAAGCTCCCGAAATACATCCCAAAAAGGTGACCTTGGGAAAATCATAATTACTTTCTCTCTGAGAATTAGATTGAAATTTCGTAAGAATTTACAAAAAGATAATGGAATTTATTTTTCTTTGTATCATTTTTAGGTCTGAAGGTCGAAATTTTGACATGTGGCACTTCTTACATGTTCGCTCTATGGAACTAGTCTATAATCAGGTCATCGTGGGAGATTTCGATAACTATTTCTTGGAGAATCCAATCTTGATCAGACTTATAGAGTTGGAAATATGACTTAGAGGGATACCACATGACAAAATTTCAGACCTTGGGGATCCTAAATTGCAGAGATACAATAAAATCAATATCCAGCTCCTACAAGGCAGAAAAAAGGTGTGTAGTCTTTTTTAAATTTGCATAAGTTTTGTTTGAAAAATTAGTTTGAAGTAATTAAAAGGGCATGGTGAAGAAACTTATCATTAATTTATGCCCCAAAGAAATAAAATGGCAACACCTAGTAAGCAACCTAGAAGATCTATTATGACTCATGAAGAAGAGGAAGAAATGCAACATGATATTTCCATATTACAAAACCAAGTGCAGCAAATTTCACTCTCACAAAAAGTAACAGAAGCTAATATGGATGCTAAGATGGATGGCATGGAAGATAAGATGGACAGTATGAAAGAAACATTGAATATTTGAATAAATACATAGAAGGTTTGAAGGGAGGTTTGGCAAAGTTGCTACAAGAAATTCTTCCTAATGGAGAAAAGGTAGTAGAGGAAACTCATGACGAGAACAAAAGAAACGTTAACCATGATTTCATATACTCTAACTTTGGATTGAAGACCCACCATATTCCAAAGGCCGATATGAGGAAGTTTGATGGCAAGGATCCTGTAACATGGATAATACATATGGAGCAATATTTTGATCTCCATAATGTGCAAAACACACAAAAGGTATGCATTGCAACTTTATATTTAGAACCCAATCAGTTTGTATGGTATCAATGGCTTTGCTCTCGTAAACAAATTGTCACTTGGTAAATCTTTATGGAGGAAATGATAGCACATTATGAGGATACAAAAAGAAACACCTTCTTTAGCCAATTGATAAATCTCAAACAAAAGGGTTCAATGGTGGAGCACATTGAGGGCTTCAAAAAATTGAATATAAGGGTAAAAGATATTCCAAAGGAGCATAGGATTGATGTGTTCATAAGGATTTTAAAGGATAACATCCAACATGAGGTTTTCCTTTGGGGACTTGATTCATTGGAGAAGGCATTCAGGTTGGCAAGAAAAATTGAAAGCAAAATTATGGCAACAAGGAAGCCTACCACTCACAACTATAAATATGGGAGTGTTGTTGTCCTTAGCCTTCCACAACCTACAGGATTCACACTACAACAATTGGAAGAAAAAAGATAAAAAGGGCTTTGTTACAGTTGTGATAGAAAATACATAAAGGTCATAAGTGTGCTAAGAAGAAATTATTTTACATAGATTGTGAAGAGGAGGAGGAAAAGGAACAAGAAACGTCAAAAGAAGAGGATATACACCGAGAACCAACCCTAGAGAGAGAAGAAACGAATCCAACCATATCTTGTAATGCATTGGCAGGAATTACCACTCCTCAAACACTCAAGATGGAAGGACATATCAAGAAGAAAGAGGTAATAGTGTTGATTGATTCAGGTAGTACCCACAATTTTATTCATTGTAAGATAGCCAAGGAATTGAATTTCTTCCTATATCCAGCACCAGAGTGTCAAGTGATGGTTGCAAATGGAGGAACCATAAATTGTTATGGAAAGTGCCATAATATCAAGTTATCTATGGATGAATATCTATTCAATAGTCCAATGCTTTCCATTCCAATGGGTGGTATTGATGTTGTACTAGGAGTCCAATGGCTACAATATTTGGGTGTGATAGCTTTTAATTTTCAAGAACTTTTATTGAAATTTTTTTGGGAAGGAAAAGAATTTGAATTAAGTGGTATTGCGGGAAAACTTGGAAAGATAATCAGCTCTAACAGATTTACGGATATCATCCACCGTCCATCACATCATATTTAAGAGACAATTATAAGGTTCAAGCAGTGGAAGATCGCATTGAGCATCAACAACAAGTTATCCAACTCTTAAAGGATAACCTCACTTTGGCACATAATACAATGAAACAACATGCAGATCAACATTGCAGTGAAAGAAGTTTTGATGTAGGTAACTGGGTATTTCTACGAATACAACCAGACACAGAAATGTCCCTCAAGCAAGCTAAGAAGGATAATAAATTATCACCAAAGTATTATGGTTTGTACAAGGTGTTACAAAAGATTGGTACTATGGCATAAAAATTGGAGCTTCCTGCATCTTCCCGAGTGCACCCAATTTTCTATGTGTCATGCCTAAAAAAGGTTATAGGTGACAAGCTCCCGGTTCAAACAATATTGCCAAAACTTGGGAAGGAAGGAAAAATCATATTGCAACCTTAAGAATTTACAGAAACAAGAAATTGACAGCTATGAAGTCGATCAATTACAGATCACCTCATCAACTGGAAGAACTTACCAACTGAAGATTCCATATGGGAGGACGAGAATTTTATACAAAAGCATCCAGAACTACTCAAGCGTTGAGGACAACACTTTTTTGAAGGAGAGGGGCATGTTAGGTCCCTATAATACTAGTGTATTCCATTATTATTATTGTCATTGTAACCCCTTATTTATGTTGTTGTGCCTGTGTTGTCCCCATATTTTTATTATTGTGCCCTTATATTATTATTGTGATGTTGACTCTCATTATATTGTGACCCCTTAGAATCCTATATATAAAAAGGAGGTTTTGTCATTTGAATCATCCAAGAATTATTCATTTTTGTAATGTAAAGGAGTTTTCCCCCTCAAAGAGGTTGATTTTGAAGTCGTTGATCTATCTTTTCTTCTAGTTTGTGAGTTGGTTGCATAACACTTTCCCGAAGAAAATGAAACCTTCGCTCCCCGGCAATGGTGCCACTATGTTAGCACTTCGTAAATCCCTTAATGTTGAGGAAATGGATCCCATAGGTAACCACAAACCACTTGTAGGTTAAGGTCCAGCCCCCCCCAACCTTGGAGAGGGCTCTCTCACTGGATCAACTATCAATTAAAGACTGATAGGATATGGATTTCAGACTGGTTATTAAGCTCAAAAGGTAGATGATATAAGGTTTAATGAAGATTGTTGTAAAGAGGGTCATTGAAGTAGAAGATCATAGAACAGCAAGGCATGCATGTGCCATCTAGATAACAGAGGCAAGGTAGGTGCACATATTTCAAGTCAATTATTGGTTGTAGTAAAGCGAAGAATGAAGGAAACACAAAAATATTCAGTCAAATGTAACAAATCATATGGTTATGAATTTTGTTACATAACTAATAGCCAAATATTTAGAAGAACCATGACAGAGAAATAAAAAATTTTATCATGTATAAGATCCACAGTCATCTTAAGCATATAGGAATGGATTCAAAATAATAGCTTCATAAATAAATATTAGATTAACAAAAAACACAAACTTGAAAATGCACACCTCAGGAATCTTTGAAACTAATAACAAAGTCTTCTCTGAGCTTTTTTATTAAAATGTATACGTTGCCTCCTCCTACTCTCAACAATTCCTCGTATTTTTTCCCTATTACATTGTATATTTAGCCATTATAAACCATTTCGGCCTATTAGACCAGGTACATTGCATTTATCCAACTATGTGGATCAAAAGTTGCGTTTTCTCGTAATAGAAAGGTTCGGGTCAAATATAGGAACAACATTAACTCATAAAATAATCTTCGTCCTCATCTGCCCATAGTCCTTTGGAAAATCTCGAATTGCCTATCATTGTGCCAAAAAACTTGCTAAAAATCATGTCAATGCCCTAGTTCATTCCCTTTCTACCTTAACGGGTCACTTTTGGGCTTATCGAGTTCCTCTAAATTTGGAGTAAAAAGAGAAGAAACAGCGGCCCCTTTGTGCTGCATTGCAACTGTGTAACAATCTCTATTGGTGTGCCTTAATATATTTTCGCATTTCTTAACTTTGTGACCAGGGGCAAGAACAAGTCTTATTACATCAGAGCTTTAACATATTAATCAGAGTTTTCTATAGTGTGCCACTTTGAGTTGCTCGGGGTGTGAACTTTTCGATATGTCTAGCTCTCGGGGTTTAGGCGAAAACTACATGACCGGGTCCTGGGATTCAAGACCAAATCCTTTCGGGGCTTAAACCCTTTGGATGGAAAGGGGGTCGATTATTTGAATTATTATGGTATTATAATGGTTCCACCACATAAAACATGGGACCACACATCATATTCACATGACATTTTAAGATGTCGGAAGTTTCAAATTGACACTTTTACTTTTGGAGCAGCAACAATGCTATTTTTCCAATTGCCAAAGTATGAAATTGCTTGGTCCACATGGAGAGGGGTGAGGGGAGGGCTCACGCGAGTTTTTAACACATACTCCTTTGTTAAACTTCTCCGCTTTATAAAACCTTTGTTAACCATTTTTCCACCCAACTTCCATTTAACACATAAAACATATATCCACGTCACCATCATTGTACCAATAACCCTCGGTCCTTTGAACTTTTTATAACTGTGGGTCAGCCCCTCATCGGAGCTCCTCTATCAGCATTTTTCAATTGGAGGTTCTTCTTTGATGTAGTGGCATTGCTTAACCTTCAATGGCTAATTTGTGATATGATGTTACCCTATGCCACGTGTCACCCTATGAGTGGCGGCACATGTCATCCTTTTTTGGCCTCTTATGACCCTAAAAATGTTGAAACTTCATGCCACATGTCCATTGTACCACCACATCATTTCTGAAGTCATATTCCACGTGGCATATCAGAACCAATCTCTGCTCGCCACATGTCTCTCTGGAGGAGAGAGAAAATGACCTAACCTACTCTAGTTTTACAATGAAAATCCTTTTTTAATTTGTTTTCGGCCCTCCTAATGCTTTAACATTGAAGGCCCCTAGAAATTTAATCGCATATCGTAAATTTATAATATCGCAACATGCCCCACTTTACCATTTCCCTGATTTTCGATTTACAATATGCAATCTGCACCAAACCCCATTGATTGTCGATTGCATTATTCATCAATTCACCAATTGGACCTCACTAATATGCTTCTGTCTTTGTGATGTGCTTTGGAACCTTCATTCACCAATCACTGATCGCAAACTTGATCTGACCTCTGCTGCTACTCCTTTCCAAATCTCTGATATGTGGGATTCGGGACTCATACTTAGCCTTTTTCCTTTGTTTTCAAGCCTTTAAAGAGGAACCTTGATTTTTCCATAACTTTTGATTTTGGAACTCGTTGAAAAACTAATTTAGAGCTCATCACCATGAAAATACCTGCAAGATCATTTTACAGAAACTTTCCAAGAAAAAATCCTCCCCAACCTTAGACTGATTTGATAAATGACTTTTTTAACCTTAAAACCTTTTAGACTATGACACCCAGTGATTCATAGGCTAAACTGACCAAAATGAATAATAAGGGACCAACACCACTGATACCTATTATGGGACCTTAACATTAGCTCCAATGAGGATGGCATCCTGTGAGGTGCCAAGAAAAAAAGCAGATTAGTAGCCTAACCATTGGGTAATGGAGTCAAAACTAAAAACGTACTAACTACAAACTCACTGATTGACTTTTAAATTAACTAACTAACTGAATTACATAGTTGAAAACTTCAAAGAAAATAAGAAATTTGACAACACATCACCAAAATATTAGGGCCTTCTCCTCGGGTTTCAAACCATGATGATAATTGTCCACACCTGTTGAAAGTATATACATTAGGTGGTCTCTTCCCTCCATTGTAGCCAGTCAAGCAAATGACTACTTGACTGAGTTCTACTCACAGTTTCCTTAACTAAACAGAAGAAGAAAGAGAGTGGAAACTCAAAATTCAACTAATCCTAAAAACCAACATCACTAAAGAATACAAGCTTCCATAAATCCTGCAACAAATGGCCATGAGATGACAAACCTCTTCTTTCAATGGTTCCAAGAGGTTGGCAAAAGAATCTTCAAAAACATAATTGGTTACCTTCACCTGATGATTGGTAAGAGGACTCTGTTCTAGAAAAATGGGAGCACTCATTTCATTAATCTTTCCCTCTTCAATTGAGGAAACCACCTTATCCATAGCAATGATGTGCACATCAATAGGATCCAGGACAACCTGCTCTTCTTCGGCAGACTCTTCATTTTCTAAACCTGGAGCCAGATCTTCATGTGAAAGAGGCTCTAAAACAACCTCTTCTTTTTTGTTGCTCTCCTCTTCTTGATCATTAACAGTTTTTTGAATACATTGATCAGGCTCAAGAGGACAAACCTATTGCATTTCTTCATCGACCTTTGTTTGATTAGTTTCATCTTCAGCGATAGAAATCGTTGCTTACTAGGAATCTTCATGAATCTATGGGCAGCAAACCTCTTCTTTTTTACGTTCTTGACATTGGGATGAAAATTCACAAAGTGCTTCTTTAATTTCATCATCAATACATTCTTCATCCCCATAAAAATTTTCCAAATATTGGAAGAAATCTTCAAAACATGGACAACATTTTTCAACCAAGGGCAGGGGAGGAAAAAATTTCTTAAAATGTTCATAAAAGACTATGAAAATCTATAAGAGAACACAAATTGGTAGGTGGAAAACCTTCATACCAGGATCTAGCTTTGTCTTCTAAGGTTTCCATGAACATATTCATTAAACAGTCCTAAGGAAACTTATCCCCAAGCTTATGTACATGCAAATGAAACTTGAACAGATGTACAATAGCATCATCTTCCTTTTTATCTTTAAGTGATGGAAGATAGGTTAACCAATCAACACAAGGCATAGGATTTGAAAAACCAAGAATACGAGATATGTCCATAGGTTCATACCTGGCATTTGTTCTTGAACCCATATTGAAAACAGTTAACCAAAATTAATGACTTTTGTTCTGGATCCTTTGAAATCGGAGTCACTAGGTGAATGATTGATTCAGGTGGATGTTGGTGGCCACTTGCATAACTCACTTGGACCCCCACAACTATCTCTTTCAGTTTTTCAGTTTCCTTATTTGTAGCACAATTTACTATTTTTGGCAGTTTTTCGGGTCATGAACTTCCGGAGCTTTTTTGAGGCTCTAAACGATGTTTTTTTGGAAAACTAGGACCAACATGGGTTGCAAACCCATGTTTTTTAGTCATGCAAAAGTTGTATTCCTCGGATAGATATTTCTAACGAGGTATTTTGCGCATCAAACGGAGATTGTATGCCAAAGTTATGACCCCTGGAAGTTGATGTACCAATTTACCCAAGCAGGGCCCATAGTTTGGTGCTTCATCTCCTAGGGTTAGGTTTTTGGATTTTTATGGTTTTCCATTGTTTCTAAACAATAAATAGGCCTTCCAGCCTCATTGTAACATAGTTCAGAGGCATGTAGCCACCACATCTCTTCTCATAGATAAGCAACCATCGCCCAAGCTAGTTTATTTCCATTTCTGTTTGTACGCATATTTCAGTGTTTTACATTAATTAAATGAAGTATTATTTTTGTTGCATCTTTGTATTTATGGTTATATTTGTAATTTTTTGCGTTCTTATTTAAATCTAGATCAGTGGTATCAGAGTGGTCTGCTCTTTCTCTTTTTTCTTTGCATGTCTCCAACAAGGTCGAGATATAAGGAGTTAAGGCTTGAACTGGTCGAACCTTTGCAAGACCAACCTTGCAAATCTCGATGGCCCCGCATGGCAAATGAAAAGAAAGATGAGTGGGCAGGAGATCCTATCAAAATCTTGCTCGAAGAGGCCCTCGAGCAACAAAGGAACGCGATGATGGACAACTTTGCCTAGATCCTTCAAAGGCTATCCATGGGAAACACATCTACTTCTAGCAGCTACTATGTAAACACCACACCCTTTAAGGTACAAGTTAACATTGAAATCCCCATATTCAAGGGTCAGATAGATGCAGATGTCATAGATATGGTTAAATCTGCTAGAAGGGTATTTTTCTGTTCATGATTTTTCCAGCCGGGTAAAGATCACTTTTGCACTTCTCAAAGTATCCCCCCACGTCAAGAACTGGTGGGAAACCTACTGCAAGCAGAAGGATGAAAGTATAGCCTCACTATTTTCAACTGCACCCACTTGGAATTCATTATGGGATGCCATCAAGGCACAATACTACCCTGTCGAAAGCTATGAGGATAAATATGTAAAGTGGACCACGTTGAAGCAGGGAAAGGACCAAGACGTGCCAAAGTTTACCAATATTTTTCATCCCTTGGCACAGTTGGGTATCAAGGATTCTGAGCAGTATTTGGTACTCAAATATTGTGGCTACCTACATAGGTACATCTAGGACGAGATGGAGTTCCTGGACATCTCCTCGCTCAGCATGGCGTACCAATACATTGTCAAGATCGAGCAGAAGTTTAAACAAAAGAAGCGAGACTTTGGATCTATGAATCCAAAGCAAGGGAAAGGCTTCCCCAAACTGTAGAACCAAGGACAAAGCCAAGACGGTGTGACCCGATACAACCCGTTGAAGCCACAAGAAAAGAACAACACCACGAAGTCAAATAAGGACACAGGAAAGTGGTGTGAGTTCCATAAGAGCCCCACTCATAACACAAGTGAGTGTTGGGCCAAGCAATCATTGGTGGCCGAGTTAAAGGCTTCAGAATAAGATACATGTTCCGACCCTAAGTCAAAACTCGATAAGAGGAATGACAAAGGGAAGCATATCATTGATGCCGAGCCCAGTGCCACTGTTGCCACCACCAAGATTTAGAAGAATGAGCCCAAAGATCTAGAGGGGGAGCATCTTTTCCACTCACAAATGTGGGCGAAGGGTTCGCCACTACAATTCATTGTCGACAGTGGCATCCAAAAGAACATTATTTCAGCAGAGATTGTGAAGCGGTTGGGCCTATTGAGTACACCACACCTACAGCCATACAGTATCGGGTGGCTTCACCAAGGATGAGATCTTCGAGTCCGCCAACACTGTCGCCTTCCCTACAGCATCAAGCCCTTCACAGATGAGGTATTGTGTGATGTTGCACCTCTTGATGTTTGTGATGTATTATTAGGCCAACCATACTTGTTGAAGCGACATGCCATGTATGAGTCAAGGTCTCACGTTGTTATTATTTCTTTGGGTAATTCATTATACAAGATACTGAAGGTAGCCCCACCTATTGCCACCTATTTGATCTCTACTAAGAAATACAGTAAGATCATCTGCCAGACTAGGAAATTCATTTTCTTACTAGTTCATTTTCAAAGTAAGGGGAAGATTTTAGCCACATCCATGGCCCCCGAGAAGGGTTCCTCCACGCAACAAAAGCAGGTGGATACGGTCATGAAGAAATACAGGAACATCTTCTCCTCACCCACAGGGGTACCGTTGCACTGTCAGGTCAAGCATTCATTTGATTTGACTCACGGAGAACCTCTACCCAAAGGGCTGATATATCACCGCTCCATTGTGAAAAATGCCAAGTACAAGCAGCAACATGATCAGCATCAAGTACCATACAAGTTTCAAGTGGGCGACAAAGTTTGGTTGCATATGCAGAAAGAACGCCTTCCAAGAGCCCATCGGAAGCTCAGACCACTCCAATATGATCCTTATACCATTACCAAGGTTGTGGGAAACAATGCTTGTAGCACAACATTCCCCCATTCCTTGGCTTGCACTGAGTGATCAATGTGGAGCACCCTCAACCATGCTTCCCACCATTAATGGACAGATCAGAGATTGCAGAACATCTCACCAGGGACCAAGTTCAGTAGAAATTTTCCCATCTCATGGAGGCACTCAACATAATGGGGACCATTGCTTCCTACAGGGGAGGAATGATCCAAGTGGATTTTGGTGGCCACCTGCCTATCTCACTTGGACCCCCACAATTGTCTCTTTCAGTTTTTTAGTTTCCTTATTTGTAGCACAATTTATTTATTTTTTAGTTTTTCGAGTCCTGAACTTTTGGAGCCATTTTGAGGCCCTAAACAATGTTTTTTGGGAAAACTAGGACCAACATGGGTCGACGACCTCAAATAGATCTCTCTAACGAGGTATTGTGTGTGTCAAATGGAGATCGTATGCGAAAGTTATGACCCCGGGAAGTTGATGTACCAAGTTACCCAAATGGGGCCCATAGTTTGGCGCTTCATCTCCTAGGGTTAGGTTTTTGGGTGTTTAGGGTTTTCCATTGTTTTTCAACAATAATTAGGCCTTCAAGCCTCATTGTAACACAGTTCAAAGGCATGTAACTGCCACATCTTTTCTCAGAGATAAGCTACCATCGCCCAAGCTAGCTTATTTCCATTTCTGTTTATAAGCATATTTTAGTATTTTACATTAATGAAATGAAGTATTATTTCTACTACGTCTTTGTATTTATGGTTATATTTATAATTTGTTGTCTTCCTGTTTAAATCTGGATCAATGATTCAGCCTTTTTGTGTCTAACTATTGTTCACCATCAACAACTAGATCTGCAACTTTGATGATCTTTCCTAGAGAAAACGAAACCTTCGCTCCCCGGCAATGGTGCCACTACGTTAACACTCCATAAGTCCCTTAAGGCTAAGGAAAGGTATCCCAGAGGTAAACACAAAGCACTTGTAGAATAAGGTCCAGTCCCCCTAATCTTGGAGAGGGATCTCTCGCTGGATCAACTATCAATCAAAGATAGATAGGATAAGGATTTCAGATTGGTTATTAAGCTCAAAAGGTAGATGATATAAGACTTAATGAATATTGTTGGGAAAGAGGGCCATTGAAGTATAAGATCATAGAACATCAAGGCATACATGTGCCATCCAGATAAGAGAGGCAAGGTAGGTGCACATATTTCAAGTCAATTGTCGGTTGTAGTATAGCAAAGAATGAAGGAAACAGATAAATATTTAGTCAAATTTAACTAAGAATATGGTTATGGATTACGTTACATAACTAATGGCCAAATATTTAGAAGAACCATGATAGAGCAATAATGAATTCTATCATATATAAGATCCACAATTATCTTGATCATATAAGAATGAATTCAAGATAATAGCTCCAAAAATTAATATTATATTAACACAAACTTGAAAACACACACCACAAGAATCTTGGAAATTGATAACAAAGTCTGCTCTAAACTTTTTTATTAAAATGTATACAGTGCCTCCTCCTACTCTCAAAAATTCTCCGTTTTTTTCCCTATTACATTGTATATTTAGCCATTAAATACCATTTCAGCCTAAGACCAAGTACATTGCATTTATCCAACTAAGTGGATCAAAAGGTGCGTTTTATCATAATAAGTTTTGGGCCAAATATAGGAACAACATTAACTCAGAAAATCATCCTCATCCTTGTCTACTCATAGTCCTCCAGAAAATCTCGAACTACCTATCATTATGCCAAAAAACCTGCTAAAATCCTACTAATTCCCTGGTTCATTCCCTTTTTACCTTATCGGGTCACTTTTGGGCTTATCGAGTTCCTATGCCTTTGAGTTGAAAAAAGAAGAAACAATGGCCCCTATGTGTTGCGATGTAACTACGTAACAGTCTTTGTTGGTGTGCCTTAATACATTCCCGCATTTCTTAACTTTGTGACCAAGGGCGAGACCAAGGCTTATTACATCGGAACTTTAACATAATCAGAGTTTTTTATAGTGTGCCACTTTGAATTGCGCGGGGTGTGAACTTTGTGATATGTCTAGCTCTTGGGGTTTATGTGGAAACTACATGACCAGGTCCTGGGACTCAGGTCCAAAGCCTTTTGGGGCTTAAATTCTTTGGATGGAAATGGGGTCGATTCTTTGATTTATTATGGTATTATAACGGTTCCACCACATAAGACATGGAACCACACAACATAAGCACCTGAGTCTTTAAGATATCTGAAGTTTCAAATCGGAACTTCTACTTCTGGAGAAGCGACAATGCTACTTCTTTGATTGTTGATTAATGGTGTGGCCTGGTCCATATGGAGAGGGATGAGGGGAGGGCCCGCGTGAGGTTTTAACACATATACTCCTTTGTTAAACTTCTATGCTTTATAAAACCTCTGTTAACCTTTTTTCCGCCCAACTTTAAATTTACACATAAAACATATATCCTTGCCATCACCGTTGTACCAATAGCCCTCGGTCCTTTGAGATTTTTGTAACTGTGGGCCAACCCCCTCATCGTAGCTCCTCTATCAGAATTTTCCATTCAGAGGTTCTTCTTTGATGCAACGACATTGTTTAACCTTCGATCATCGATTTGTGATCTGACATCACCCTATGCCATGTGTCGCCCTGTGAGTGGTGACACATGTCACCCTTTTTAGGCTTTTTACGACCCTGAAATTGTTGAATTTGCATGCCACATGTCCACCGTACCACCCCATCATCGGTGACACCATATGCCACATGGCATATCAGAACCAAACGCTGCTCACCACGTGTCTCTCTGGAGGAGAGAGAAAAGGACCGAACCTACTCTGGTTTTGCGATGAAAATCCTTTGTTAAGTTGTTTTTGGCCCTCCCGATGCTTTAACACTAAAGGAACTTTCTTGACATTTTAATCACATATTGCAACTTTATAATATCATAACATGCCTCGCTTTACCATTTCACCGATTGTCGATTTGCGATATGAATATGCACCAAAGCTCATTGATTGTCGATTGCATTGTTCACCAATTCGTCGATTGGACCCCGCCAATATGCTTATGTCATTGCGATGTGCTTTAGAACCTCATATCACCAATATGTGATATCGACGATCGTTGATTGCAAACTTGCTCCAACCTCAACTGCTACTCCTTTCCAAATCTTTGATATGCAGTATCCAGGACTCATACTTAACCTTTTTCCTTTGTTTTCAAGCCTTTAAAGAGGAACATGATTTTGCCATAACTTTCGATGATGGAACTTGTTGGAAATCTAATTTAGAGCTCATAACCATGAAAACACCTGCAAGATCATTTTACAGACACTTAACAAGAAAAAAGCCTTCCTAACCTTAGATTGATTTGATAAATGACCTTTTTACATGAAAACCTTTTAGACTATGACACCCAGTGATTCATAGGTTAAACTAACCAAAATGAATAACAAGAGACCAACACCACTTATACCTATTATGGGACCCTAACAGGGTTGACTTGGATAATTAACTAAATGATAAGAAGTAAGCCGATGAGATATCACATATTTCTTGGAAACAACTATAATGACTAATGCTCGTCGGTGGACCAAATCATCTACAATTCAAGGAAATTGGTTAGATCTCATAGCTATAAATGAAGGATCGTATGGGTCAAATATGAAATATACTTGGTATCACATTGATTGTAATTTTATTGTGCGTTATGCATTATGATGTTCTAATCGTAATACACTATGCTTAGTTGCTATAACAGTGTCTTTATACACCACCCATCATAATGGAGTGTTATTCTCTTTTGTTTAATTTCTATTTAGACTTTGTTATATGTCCTTTGTTCTTGGTTCCCCTCATTCCCTCATAGTTCATGTTTCTTCATTACTTAAAGCTTCTCAACATCATGCAAGAGTAAAGAACCTATAGTGCTTATTACCCTTAGCTTCCCCTTTAGGTTAACTGATTCCATCCTTTTGAAGCTTCAAATGTTGCCTAAGAGATCATGTTATCCTTAATACTAATCTCCAATGCACATAGACCAAGGATTTAATTTTCATCTAATTTTCTAGAAGAATCTTTTTAAAAGAAGCAATTGTAATGCACATAGATCAGGTATTTAAATTTCTAAAAGCAAAAATTAGTAAAACCCTCTCCTAGGTAGCGACTCAACATTATTCATCCCTTCCTTAACAATGCTTCCCTTGTTTCTCATATTCTCTTTCACCATGTTGGTCATCTTCTTTTCCATCATCTGCATCTTTACTTCCATTCATAGCAATAAGTCGGATTTTAAATTTATTAGAAGTGCTCGCTTTATTTTCATGCACAAAAAAAAATCATATAAGCTATAATATAGAGAAAAAAAATGCATTTACAATATCAATCACTATTTGGTGCACGCTAGCTATGTCATTTGTTCATGCACTAAACAAGTTATTAAAATTAAATTAATTTATTAGAAAAAAATAAAATTCATAATAATGTTGAATTGAAAATTCTAAAATGATTTAATCAAGATATTTTAAAAACCAAAATTTAATAAGAAAAAACATAATATAAAATGAAAACAAATTATTGAAAAGCAAATTCTACCTATCATAAAAGCTAGCAATTTCTAACTATGTTAAAGATAAATTGGAAAATGAGTCCAAACCAAAATGAGCATATTAACATATCAAAATGTGTTTATTAACCAGAGCTATTAAAATTGGAAATGAGAAAACTATAATTGTTAAATTGAGTCTATTAAAATAAATTATTAAAATTATATCATCTTATTTAGAAGAAAAAGAATCATAAATAATGATATTAATAAAAGGTTAAAAATATATTAGACAACAAATAATTAAAACTCAACCAATTAGGAAAAAGATGACCCTAAAAATAATGAACATAATCAAAAACCCTAAAATGGTTTCTTCAATAAAATTAAAAACTCATTAAAATAAGTTAATAAAATTGGAAATGAGAAAACTATTATTGTTCAACTGAGTCTATTAAAATAAATTATTAAAACTGGATCAACTTATTCCAAACAAAAAAAAACACAAATAATGGTATTAATGGAAAATTAAAAACACATAAGACAACTAATAATTAAAACTGGATCAACTTATTATGGAGAAAATTACCCAAAAATAATAATATTAATAAAAAACCCTAAAATGGTTTCTTTAAATAAAATTAAAAATTCATTACACAGACAACAATTACAAATATTAAAAAGACAACAATTACAAATACTAAAATCAACAATTACAAATACTAAAATTCATTAAACAGGTAAACACAACTAAACCACATTAAATTGATTCATAACCATTGGTGACAACAATTACAAATATTAAAATTCATTAAACAGGTGAACACAACTAAACCACCTTAAATTGATTCATCACCATTGGTGATTAATCCTAATTCAACAAAACAACCTTCCTAATGGTTTATCAAAATAAACCAAAATGACTGAATTGTATTGAAAAACAGACATGACTTGCTGATTCACAAAAACACCAACTTAGATATAACAATCAATCAATAACAAAAAATATTACTGATTGTTTCCATATATGCAAATTGCAAATAGGTTTTATAAAATAAGAAATAAAAAATTACTAATTTCCATATATGCAAATTACAAATAGGTTTTATAAAGTAAGAAATAAAAATTACTGATGGTTTCAATATATGCAAATTGCAAATAAGTTTTATAAAATAAGAAATTAAGTAGGAATGCTGTTCTTTGCATAGCATAGTCTTATAAAATAAATAGGAAAGATAATCAATAACAAAAATTATTGATGTCCCAAGATCTGCAAATGGCAAATAACAAATTGCAGGTACTGCAAAATGTTTGAAGATCTCCAAATTGGAAATAGCAAATTACTGATACTGCAAAAGGTCTTGTAAAATAAGCAGGAATACTGCTAATTGCATGGTAGCTGGTATTGCAAAAAGTCTGATAAAAGAAACATATGTCGATCATCACCAAAAAGCTCATAACACGAACATACCCAACAACGTTTACTTCAATGGAAACATATTTAATGTTGGCTTCCTTCCTTAGAACAGCGTGGTGGACTGTCTGGCTGAGATGAAGAATGGGACCCGTGTTGTTGCAAGGATTGGGAGTCAAGGGCTGCTTTGCTTTTGGGGTGGGCTTCTGATAACATTGAAACAACATCTCTCATCGATGGTCGGTTGATTGGAGACCTACTAGTGCAGAGGAGAGCCACTCTGAGGACCAGCATCATCTCTTCCTTGACTGAGAAACTTGGAACTCTAACACTTTGATCTAAGATCTTTTCCATCCCTTCCTTGGTCTGAACTCTTTCCTTGACCCAGTCCACAATGTTGACACCTTCTCCAAATTCTGGATCCATTGGCTGTCTTCCAGTCAAGAGCTCTAAGAGGACCACCCCAAAGCTGTATATGTCACTTTTCTCAAAGACTTGAAGTGTGTAGGCATATTCTGCACAAATCCAAAAGATGCATAGACTCATGGACTTAATAGATTGCTACCATCCTCAATTAATGCAACAGTACAAGTCTGTGCTAGGTTTAACATATAACTTTCAGATATATATTACAAGAGAAAATCTGTGTAAGAATTTGATTGGCTATGTAGAAAACAATGAATGCTACCTTATAGCAAATTTAGGATTTTGAACTAAGCTAGGCTAAAACATAACTCCATACCCATCAATCACTGAGAATCTGATACAACAAACTAACTTACAAATACATAAAAATAATAAGACCTTTTCCATAAGGTTGTCTGATCTGAGAATACTCATATTTCTGATTCCTTCTTCAAATCCAAACAGTAGCTAAAACCGATTCCCTTTTACTTTTGTGTTCAGCTAATCTAAATGCTTTAGGGATGTAAAACCAATACAAAATGAGATTCTCCTTTTGTATTCTTAGATTTTCCAGGGTAAACAATCATGAAACTGAAAGCAAAATGCACTTAGACCATCCTAACTCACTTTGTAAGTAAATTATTCACATCAGAGACAATCATGTTAACATAAAATGGATTGATGGAGTATCATTCAAGAACAAAGTATAACCTACGATGTTAGACACTTTGTAAGTATATTGTTCACATCAGAGACAACCATGTTGACATAGAATGGATTGATGGAGTAACCTAAGATGTTAGACACTTTGTAAGTAAATTGCTTACATCAGAGACAACCATGTAACATAAAATGGATGGACAGAGTATCTTTCAAGAACAAGCTATATCCTAAGATGTTAGAATGTATATGGTTTCTGAAAAGAAAATTAATGTTACCATAAAAAGAATGACCACTTATAGTTCTGAAGTTTGAAACTACTTTACCTGGAGCAATGTAGCCATAGGAGCCAGTAACAGAAGACATGGCCTCCGAACCAGTTCGAATCAGCTTTGCAACTCCAAAATCTGCAACCCTTGCAGTCATGTCAGAATCAAGCAATATATTGCTAGGCTTAACATCTCTGTGTACAATGGCAGGACAGCAATCTTGATGAAGATAGCATAAGCCCTGAGCCACTCCAACTGCAATATTGTATCTTGTAATCCACTCAGTGAGCATGTTCTCTTCCTTTCTCCCGTGCAAGAGGTCAGCCAAACTTCCATTAGGCATGTATTCATAAAGAAGAAGAGTCTCCTCATTGCTGGAGCAACAACCCAACAATTTAACTATGTTTCTGTGCCTAACATTTCCCAGGACTTCTACCTCTGCTAATACCCCTTTCTTTCGTTTCCCTTCCTCTTTCTCTTTCTCTTTCTCGACCCGCCGTAGCTTCTTCACAGCTATGACATGACCCCCCGGCCTTTCAACCCTGTAAACTGTACCGGCTGCTCCAATGCCAATCATGTTATCAGGCTTCAAGCTCTCCAAAATATCTTCTGTTGTGAAGCTGAGACGCTGGAATGAGGTCATCTTCCAAGGGTTTTCAGGATGTTCTTCTGTCATGCATACTGTACCAGAAACATAACAAATATAGTACTTGTGGAACCATATTATGCCAATTGCGACAAGGGCTATTGCTAGAATAGTCACCACTGCAATCAGCCAAATCGGAACAGTTTTCTTAGTGACTCGAGAGTAATATGAGGGATTGTAAAGGCCACTTGAATTCATGCAAGGAGACTCTATCAGGACTCCACCGCAGAGTCCTTGGTTTCCCACAAAAGCGCTAACATCGATGTTTCTGAAAATCCCTTCTGAAGGAACAGGACCAACGAGATGATTGAAGGAGACATTAAGGGACTCTAAGGTAGTGCAATTCTGAAAATTTAGGGGAATCATGCCAGTGAGGGCATTTTGAGACAGATCAATGTTAGTGATGCTGGGAAGACTTGCTATTCCAGGAGGGATCACACCAGTCAACTCATTTTGGCTCAAGGAAATGGTCAAGAGCTTTTGGCAATTGGCAATATCTTTGGGAATACTACCCGAAAAGCTATTTCCCTGAAGTTCAAGCTTGTATACAGAATTGCAATGTTCAAAGGAGGGAAGTTTGCCTGATAAATTTGAGAAAGCTGCTGAAAATATTTGCAGGCTCGGAGAAGACCAGACATTTGGAGGGAGGCTGCCTTGGAGAGAATTATGAGAAACATTAAGGAGTTGCAAACTAGGTGAATTTAAGAGATCAGAAGGAAAAGGCCCACTAAAATTGTTCCATGGGAATTCCATGTAATTTAGGTTTTGAAGCTTTCCAAAACCTAAAGGAATGCGGCCACTAAGATTGTTATGAGCCATCCGGACCCTATACAGAGGGGCACAATTTGTAAGATTCTGAGGGATTTCTCCGGTTAATTGATTAGAAAAAAGGATAAGTCTTTCTAACTTGTTGCCTGCACACAGGTCAGAGGGGATGGGTCCCGTTAATTGATTAGTAGATGCATCAAATTCTACTAACCTAGAATTTCTACCCAACTGCTCAGGAATGCTTCCTGTGAGGGAATTGTTCCAGATATACAAAATTTGCAGATTAGGCAGATCAGCAATTCCCTTAGGGATGCCTCCACTGAGTTTATTGCTCATCAAATTCAGTATTGTCAGCCTTCTGAGTGTCGAAAGTTCTTTAGGAATCGGTCCAGTGAGCATGTTTAGAGACAAATCCAATTGCTCCAATCTTGCAATATTGCTCAACTGCCATGGGATGAATCCAGTAAGCTTGTTATTATACAGAATCATTGTATCTAGCCTCTTTAACATGCTCAACTCCACAGGCAAGGGCCCAGTTAAATTAGCATTTGCAATATGCATAAACACCAGCTTTGACAAGTACCCCAATTGCCATGGAATCCCACCCATGTAAATATTGAACCCAAGCTCCAAATGGCTGAGCTCCTGCAACTTCCCAAGTTCTGCAGGTATTGAACCACTGATCATATTCCCTGCCAAACTCAGGTACTCCAGTCTGGACAAGTCACCAAACTGGCTGGGAATGCTCCCATTGAAGTAACTCCCAGAAAGGTTCAGCTTCTGCAGATTACCGAGTTCGGCAAACTCCCGTGGAAGGGGCCCAGTAAAATCATTGCTGTAGGCATTGAAGTCCACAAGGTTCTTCAACCCTGAAACTCCCCCAGGGAAGGACCCATTGAAGAAATTATTGCTGATGTCAAGGATTCTCAGACTGGAAAGATTGAAAATGACTTCTGGCAATGGCCCGCAAAACTGGTTGTCTGATATTTTGAAGCTCAAAATGTGGATAAGAAATTGGACTTTGTGTGATATCGTGCCAGTGAGGTTTTTGCTTGATAGATCCAGTGCAACCACCTTAGACTTATTGTTGCATGTAATTCCAGTCCATGAACAATGAGACACGGACATATTATTCACTGCATATTTCCAGTCTGATAGTTTGCCTAAGCTGTCTACAAACCCTGATTTGAGTGCCAATAGGGCATGGACCTCCCCAGGCACTTCATTGCTAAAGACAGAGTCTGTAAAACAAACACAACTAATAAAAAGCAGAAATAGAGTAATCCAACACACCTTATTTTTGGCCTTTAAACCCATCATTCCAATCTCAGGTTTGTCCAGCTTCTCTCTATTTTATCTTAGTCACTCCGATATATACTCACTGTATATACCACCCTCCACGTTACAAACAGCAGGATCAGCAGTTTCACCGTCTGTGGCCAATACCCACTTCATCAAACTTCTCCCTCGTAATTCCTAACGATTCTATGCATCACTGGTGCACCACCCACATCTCTCTTTCCTTAACATATACTCATTGAATATACCCACATGGCATATCACAACACTGATCAGTTTTCACAGACCCCACTTCATCAGAATGCCTCCATGCATTGCCCGCATTCAACAGCAGAAATTTACAGTTCTCAACCATCACCATAAACTATACTCTGTTCAGAGACTGATTATATATACCATCTTCCATACTGCGCTCTGTTCTGCCTGTAAACTAGCATGTACTCAGAGTGCATACCCCATCCAAACTTGGAATGCACTGGTCACACTGTATTGAAAATGAACATTCTCTGAGCAATTCTGTGATGTTAGACTGATAAATCCCCACCATGAACACCATCATTGGTCCTTCAATACTGCCATTAATTACAGAACATGGACTCCATGGATTCAAACCGCGTTACATTCAATAAAACATTGGAATTCTCCCCTATACGGCACGAATTTTCCCCAAAAACAGCCAGATTGTTGGCTGGAATTTGATTACAACGTCTACGTGAAGTGTGCGGATCCACCCTGAAAAATTAAATTAATAAATGGTCTACGTAAATTATGGGATCTCTCTTGCAAGCCCGAGGAGGATGCATTAAATGGCTGCTATTTGGTCTCACTGAAGAAAGGTGGCGGAGCCCCAACTGAGTCATAACTTTCGTCCATTTTACTACATGTCAAATCTGCAGGGGTTAAATTTTGTCAAAATTAAGATATAGGATTCTAACCTAGGTTTTTTACTTTTGATAATTAAACTTGGGCTTAAAAGTTCATCTTATAACTTTTGAATTTGGCATTTATGACCATTAACAAAATTTATTTATTATTTCTTCTAAGGATTTTTATATATTAATTTATTAGATTTGAATCATATAATATAATTTAATTTATTAATTGATAATTTAAATAATATATTTTTATATATTTAAAATTTATCGACTAATTTTAATTATTAAACCACAACCTCACAACAACTTAATTTTGATTAGGATTAAAAATCATTATTAAATAAAATTTCAGTATAAGATGAAGGATGTAATTAGTTTATAGAAGAAATAGACTTTTTCATCAAAATTTTGTAAAACAATTTCAAGAAAGAATGTAATTTTTTGTTTGATTTTTTGTTGTTTAAAATGCATAGAAATCTACAAATTAAATAACTTAAACTAGAGTTTTTAAAAATCTATGCCCAATTTTAATTACAATTAACCAAAAAAAATATTCTGAAGAAAAAAAGAAAAAAAAAAGCCATTTAGGCGATAAGTTAGACTATACAAAAATTATTATTAAATAAAAATGTCATATAAAATTAATTATTAAATAAAAATTATCATCCCACTAACACAACCTGTTGAGGATGGGCCTCGTTAGCAAGGTGACCCAAGATCAAACCTCACATGGGTGGTTGTGCCCTGTGGTAGGGGGAGGAGACATGTTAAAAAATTCCAGTCAACTAAAGGCTGGTGTGGCCAAGGCCAGGTGTGAATTGTCGTCCCACTAACACAACCCATTGAGTATGAGCCTCATCAGCAAGGAAACCCAGGATCAAACCTCACGTGGGTGGATGTGCCCTGTGGTAGGGGGAGGAGACATGTTAAAAAAATCCAGTCAACTAAAGGCTGGTGTGGCCTAGACCGGGTGTGATCCCTAAGTGACTTTGACGGTTTAGATGCCCCTTGGTTCCTAAGCCAAAGGTCAAGCCTAGAGAATAATAGATCACTTAACAAACAAAAATTTATTAAATGAGAATTGTGTATAAAATTAGAACACATTTTGAATTATATAACACAATTTTATTTATTAAATCATAATACGAAAATTGCATATAAAATTATAACACATTTTGAATTATATAACATAATTTTATTTATTAAATCATAATTTCAACAACGTCTCTTTTTTTGGGTATCATCTCTAGTATTTAAATCACTATAATCTAACCAGATTATTTTTTTTGCTCTGAAAATCATGGAAATTTCGGGCAGGAATTTTTCTAAATCTAAGTATTTTTCTAAATCCAAGTTATAGCTGTCAAACTTCAATATTTTGGGTGCCCTAGAGGTTTCTGATAGCGTTGAATCCATTTCCACCCACCATAAAAAACAGGATTTAAACACTCTCAGTGGAAGATTTTTTGAATTTTTTTTCCTTGATTCTCGTCACTTTTAGCCGTACGGGCAATTCCTCCACCTCTGTAGATGACTCCATTTAGATCTAATGGCCTAATTTCAATTATTAAATCAAAACTTCAAAATAAATTACTTTTAATTAAAAAATATTATTAAATAAAATTTTTATATATAATTAATAGACATGTTTAAGTTGGTGACAATTTCACCTTGACGTGGTCCGAATTCCGTGATTTTTTTCAAAAGAAAAAACTCACATTATGAGTGTTTCCGGAGCACCTAAAATTTTGAAACTTTACAACTGCAACCTGGATCTCCGAAAAAATAGTCATATCTCATCAAAATCCTACTGGAAAAACTATTATTTTCTTAGCAAAATCATAGCTTATTTATATAAAATTACAACACATATCTATCTATTTCGTATAAAATTACAACATATCTATCTATTAAATTTGAATTGAGTTGTCAACATATCTATCTATTAAATTTGAATTGAGTTGTCAACATATCTATCTATTAAATTTGAATCGAGTTGTCTTTAGTGCCACCTTTTGGAAACTTTCCTGGTTGGGTTTTCCGACCTATTTTCTCTAAAATCTCGCAGGAATGTTTTGAAATCACAAGTTTGATAGGGTTTATCAGGGTGCTAAATGCATATATATACAGTAAAAAATCTAGTTTAAATAACACAAATCAAGATTTCACCTCAATTTTTTTCACTAGATTCTGGCAACAAAACCTCCGAAAAGTCAAACTAAAGACAACTCCAATTTGAATTTCATTATTTAATTATCTTAATTTTTAACAAATTTGTATTAAATACTAAATAAAATTAATTAGAAAATATATCTCAAAAAAACTCAACACTTAAACTACCATATTTTATAGTTTAAATTCAATTACTTAATTTTAATAATTAAACCATAATTTAATAAATAGCTTAATTTTAATAATAATATTTTATATAGGCGTAGTCTAACTTATAGAGAAAATAGTCTAATAAAATTGTGATTTGTTGTTGTTTAAGATATATTTTTGAATAAGTAAATAGAATTAGCACCTTGAAAAAAATTTGGGCACTCAAATTCTACAAATTAAACAATTTAAGCTCGAATTTTAAAAAATATCTTCCCATTTTCATTAAAATTAACTAGAAAAAATGTTTAAAAACCATTTTATTTCATATATAAATAATATTTATATAATTTTATATAAGTATTTACGTAATTTTATATTAGTATTTATGTAATTACGACGTAAGGCGTTTCCCACTGAAATGAACTCCCTCAAATGCCTTTCTGTCCTAATCTTAACCGTTAGATCTCTTGTTAGACGATTAAACAAAAATCAGTCGTCTGATTAAAAAACCTTAAAAAACGTTTCACTTTCCCTTGACATCTGCGCCCAGCTCTCTGTCTGTTTGTATAGTCGAATCGGCGTTAGCAATGGCATCCCCTGTATCCTCCTGCCCCCAAAACCCTTCTGAAACTGAAATCTGGACAGAAATCTAGACTGCAAGGTCGGAACTCTTCCTGGTGCGAGTTGGGAAGCCGGGGGAGTTTCAGTTTGCTGTAGGCGACAAGAAGTGGAAGATGCAATGACGATCCTGTCGTAGATCCTGCCAAGCTTCCAGTGCAGAGCAGAGGGCAAATTATGTGCCGGGTCCTCGAAGTCGATAGCATAAATTCAGACTGGTGGTCGAATGACAGTCGGACAAATAGGGTTTCTTTTTCTGCGAATGGTTTTAGACTGGTAAAGGCCCTCCCTGTATTCCTTCCGTAAAATGATTAAAAATGAAAAAATAATATTGGCTAACGGTTTTGGACTGGTAAAGCCCTCCCTGTATTCCTTCGGCATACTTAAAAATGAAAAAAATTATTTATTTTTATTAATGTTAGTCGGTCAATAAGACTAAAAAATACCACTGGTTTTATGACACACCGTGAGATTATAACAGGTTTCATGACAATTTTTGGAAATCTGATCAACGACTTCCCAAAACTGGAAAATAAAAAATAAACAAATGATTCAGATTAAAAATAGCACAAATTTTCTAATACTGAAAATACCACTGGTTATATGACACTAATAATGTAATTGGTTTCATAACATTTTGGGGAACAATTGTAGAATTGAGGCTTTTGTGATCAGTCATGTTTATAAGAAGAGCTTCAGCGTAAATCACATGATAAAGACCTTTGTCGATGCGTTTCGAACCAACCAGTGTGGTTCATCGTCAGGACAAGTTGAAGCAACAGATCCAGCCTAGTAAGATAAATAGTCTGAGCAGAGATTCCAACGGCTAATTTAACGGCTAACCTAACGGCTAATTTCTCTAATAGACCCAAGTCAAACTTATTTTAATATAATATCGTTATTGCTGTAAATTAATATTATTATAATTTATTTTATGGTACTAAGTTAAAATTAGGACCAAGTTATATAAATGTATGGAAAATTAAAAATTAATTTTATAACCTACTTAAACTAATAATGCTATCTATAAATTATTATTAATATTATATGTATTAATTTAAATTAATTTTATGGGAAAAATCTAAATTAGGTAAGAATATCAATTCAAGGTTAGTTTTGAAATTAATTTATTGATTAATTTAAATTGATATATTTATATTAAAATATTTTATAATAATTCTTTATATATAAGTAATTATTAATATTATATGTATTAATTTTAAATGGGAAAAAACCAAATTAGGTAAGAATATCATTCAGGTTAGTTTTTAAATTAAT